>OMNW01009045.1:0-17317 GCA_900303245.1 Selene dorsalis
CACAGAGACAGTTCAACATGGTACCACACCACAGAGAGCAACACTTTTCCATTAGCAGAGTAACAGTGCGAGTAATGCTCAAACTTTCATTGGACCTGATGTTAAGTGTTGAAAAATGTATCTTCTGCCATAATGATTGAATCCAAGGGACAGGCCTTCATACATCTAGATCAACGGTATCTTGAGTATACAAGTCTCACCTGAGTTTTCACTAAGTGGCCCTCGATCTTGCGCAGCAGGAGAGGACACTCCGTTTACCCTTGAGTCCGCATCCGGCTGACAGAGCGAGAGACAGAGAGAGAGAGAGAGAGAGAGAGAGAGAGAGAGAGAGAGAGAGAGAGACAGAGAGAGACAGAGAGAGGGAGAGGGAGAGGGAAGAAAACAAAAAAGAAAACTCCATCATTATAACACAATTATTCTGCTCGGCTGCCTCTTGACAACTTCAAAATTAGCCGTGCTTCACTGCAGCAGGCGGAGACCAGGGAATACCAGAGGGCGGCACAATGAGGCTGTTGTCATGTGTACGAAGACATTTCTCAAAAACAATAATAAGCACGCTGCAGTGCGCGTCACATTCAAAGGACATTTTCGTAGATTTTTAGTGGTTGAGCTAATTAAGCTGAGGGATCTCAGTGAGTGTGACAGCAGAGAGAAAATCCTGTAGCGCCATCATGACAGATTAAAATGAAGGTCGTGATATGCAGCCAAGAGGCACAAATACACAACCACAAATATTCTTATGTCTATGATTATCTATCTAGCTGCACACCGTGTAATGAAATATGTAAGTTTCTGCCTGGATACAGAACACATATATTTGCCTCGTCTTTCTCTCCACAGGTTTCTGCCCTCACACCTGTGGCTGAGGCTCTCATTTGAAAATCCATCTCTCCCGGGGCCGATGTGTCTGACATCAATGCAGCCGGCACAGTAGCACAGACAGTGAATACAGATGACCTGCAATAATCTAAAAAAAACAATGTTGATATTCAGGATGCTTTTTGACAGGGTCTTGCCTGTAATACATTGCATCACTGTTCATCTTGTTCGAAATGCTTTCCCCTGTTGTCTGTGTCCCTGCTCTGCAGCCTCTTCTCGATATCAGCCGCTGAGCTTAAAGTGACTCAGAGGACTTCACTAAAAAGATTGTTTTAGGCAAGAGGGAAAATTTTAGACACGTACATAGCAAGCCTAATCACATTTTTTCTATTATTGAGATAAATATGCATGATAAATAAATATCTCAGATTCAAGTCACTGTTAAGGTCTGTTATAACCAGTTATTTGTCCAAACAATGACAGAAAAAGTTCTTCTCACACTCACACTTAAACTCAACTTTAATCAATTCGACATGAGGATTTTTGTGGCTAAAACACCGTGGACAGCTGATCGGTTGGTCTGTGGCTCTAATGCACATACTTGAGGTCCAGTGACATTTACAGCCGAATACCATATGCTCCCTCCTCCATTTAGCTTTTCAGTGGAAAGAAACCAAATCAATGTTTCCTCACTCCCTGCACGCGTCACCCCTCTTCTTCTTCTTCATCTCCTGGTGCCGCCGGCGCTAGTAAAGGCTAACACATTGGAAACGTCTCTAGAGCACAGCCAGTGTCTTGAGGCTCGTCTTAGAATAGCTAAGGTCAGGGCTTTGGTCAGCCTTCAGGAGTGTGAATTTAATGCGTGCCATCAAATCTGCTGGGTTCATTATTCTGCAGCTTGGCAGTAATGCTGCGGTTGATGGAAAGACATGTTGACGCATCGTCAGGAGGACTCCGGGGACTCAAATGTCACCCAACAGAAGTTCTTATTTAGCGTGGGGATGTTTTGTGGGGATGCAGATAGTCGTGCATGCCATTATGTTTGCACTTTTTGTCTCTTAGGATTAGCATCAGAATCACATTACATCAAGATGTGGTGGCAGTGGTGCAGAAAAGCTTCAACAAGCAACATGGTACAGACAATGTACACAGGGAGACGTTATCGTACATACAGAGACACGGTGACAACTTACTGTAATGTAACACAATTTTACTATTATCTAACCCTAACCCTGACTTACTTCTATGTGATTGTATTTCAGTGTCTTTACTCCACTTGATAACAGCTGCTAGATTAAAAATGCACGTATAAATAATATCCAGCACCTATGATTTATCTATTGTACATTTACATACATTAATCTGCATTGACAGGATAAGAAGAAATTAAATTTATTGAACATGAGCCAGCTAGTGCTTAAATGTTAATAAATCAGTCGTAATAGTAGAATATGTGATAATATAATACCGACAGGGGACATTATGGTGCCTAACGAGCGCTTTCACTTTTCAAGATTCAATATGTTTACTTACAAAGACGCACTTCTAATCGTACTCCAACTACCCAAAATATTGAGTAGCATACTGGGTGTACAAATCAGTATGTTAAGAGTTATCTACAGTTTGAAAATAGAGCAGCATCTCCAACATGGTGGAAGCTGGATGAACCAAAAACTTTTTCTTTTTTTTTTTCCTCCTCTGTCAAAATGTTGATCTTCATCCATTAAAAATCTGCAGAGTCACATCAGCAGGCTTCCTCAGGCCATATTTGTTGTGAGTTATTACTGTGCCTTCAGCTCCACAGCTTCCAGAGAGCCAATACCTGCCCCTGTGTTTGCTCAGTCTGATTTGTCAGGATTGCTGTTTGTTTGGCTTGAGGGTTGTGCATTTCTCACTTGGCACAAACAGTCCAACCTCAGTGAGCAATTAGGCTGCGCATAAACAAATCTGGAAGTTATTGATAGAGGGACTGGAGACGGCTGCAGGGATCCTGCATGGAATGGTAATGATTTGATTAGGATCTAATCTGACCGTTGATGAGAAGGTGTTATTGTTCAAAGGCACAAAACAGTAAAGATAAAAACTGATGGGCTGGCACGTCTCGCCTATGGACCTGTGTGGTTGTGGAGGTGAGGATTAATACGTGCTCCAGTACGTATTAATGTCAATGATTTATTTGAATGACTGTGAATGATTCCTTTCAATTAACCAGAGGCCTTCTGTGTGAGTTTTTCACTTTTTAAATGAGTTTTTTTTTTAATTTATTTTATGCCTTGCACTGAAACAGCTCTGCCAGCTGCTGTGTGTGACTGAGTCTGTGAACTGTGATTACCGCCCTGCTGCTCCTCAACACCAACAACAAGCCAAATGAACTAAAAGAAAAGGCAAAAATAAATGGCAGAAATAAACCTACAAAGTCACCGTTGTATAAGTGGTGTGCTAAAAGGCTGCAAAACGGTGGCTCAACAAGGAAACAATAATTAATATCACTGATACTTCAAAGTGCAAGTGAATCATCAGAAAAAACCTGCATCAAAGACGGGTTATTCTGCATTAGCTTGTCATTATGCAATAATGTTCAGTCTCCTTTTTGCTGCTAATTTGTAGCTACTTTGTTGTTTGTTTGTTGCTGACTGCTTTGTGTTGATACTGCTTTTGACAGATATTGGTGCAACTTTGAGACTATCTAGCCAGTGCGCTTACTTGTGTTGTTGTTCACTTACGAAGTCCTCCTTTTAAAGCTGACAAGTGACACTAACTGGCCTTTGTATCATGGTATTACAATTATGCTCCTTGAGGTTTTAAGTCCCTGTTCATGTTCTTCTCTGTCTCTTGAGCAACAACAGTACATACATTTTTTTCTGCAAATGGCCTCTTCACACCAGCAGTTCCAACCAGCCCACTTTGCAGTTGTCAAAGAGAAATGCACAACACCAAGAAACAACCCTGAGTGCTTTTTTTTCTCCATCTGAGGAATGACTATTTTGACAACACACAAGTCTATGAATATCTATCTGTGCCCCCTCTCCACCGTAACCTGTGGCATCTTAGGGATAAAACTGTCTAACATAACAAATCAATGTTATGTCACCTGGTGCAGTAGCTGTCGGAGGCGGTGGAGCTGAGACTCCAGCTGTTTGTTGTGTTCCTCCAGGATGTGCATCCGGGCCTCCAGACGGCCTTTGTGTTGTCGTAGCAGCTTGGCTTCAGCTAGGAGATCAGCCTCGTCCGGGTGGGCAGAGGAGCCCTCGGACTCCCAGGAGCTTCCAGCAGGGGCCCCTCGCTGGCTATGCTGCTCCTTCAGCTGCTCATACTCCCTCTGCAGAGTCCTGGGTAATAAGGATTGGTAGCATAACACATATGTGTCACAGGTGTGCATACACCACATCTGTGGTCACTCTGTTTTATTTTTATACACAGATGTACGTACCAAATATTTTTATGTTCAGTTTGTGACATATATTTTATATTAATTTTATGATAATATTTATTATCATATTTTCCTGGGAGCCTGGGCATGTTGCAACCACTCACCCCAGAGGGGATTTCTCTTTCATGTGATCTTTCCTATGATTATGTAATAATTACAAATATGTGATTCAGTGTTGTTGTCATTATTATTATATTTTGTGTGCTTTTTTTTTTTTTTTTTACAATTCCTGAAGGACCCTCAAACACAGCTTTCAAATCCTTCCTCCTCAAAACAGCTCCAACAGTGGGGTGCCACACAAAAATACCCCTCTCATGTTTACCTCTTCTTTCTCAGTGAAATCCCATTTGAAGTGGATACACAAACACAAAAGGACCCCCGCCAAATCTCTCCCCTCTCCCTCTCCTTACCCACTCGCCCAGTGCAGAACCATAAGCTGCAGTGCTTTACTTAAGTTGGCATTTATGAGCCTGGCAGTAAAGCTCTCTCGCTCCCCCCTCGCTCTCCCGGAGCGCCTGTGTATGTGGATAATCAGTGTTAAATCACTCCATTCGAGCCACTGGCTGTGCAAATGCATCTCTGGAACAATGGATGGTACAGTGACTCTGTCTCTAAGCCATGTCCATTTACTAATCAAACCGAGGGGAAGAACTTGGAGTCCGAGACAGACTGGGCTTACGAGAAGTGTGTAGATGTTTGTGTGTTGTGCACTGGTGTGTCACAGAGTGTGCAAAAATATTCAGATGAGTCCAGGAAACTGTGGTTTTAACAGCAAAAGTGACCAGAACATACAACCATACAGCAGAAATGAGTTCAGTCATCTCAGTATTAATCATCTCCCCTTGATCTTGAAGATTGCCCAAACAGAACTTCTTGCCCCTGTCTCCCAGGTCTTAGCCCAGCTCAGTATAATGCCCTACCTCTGCTCCTCCTCCAGACGAGCGATGATCCGTTCCAGCTCGCCTCGCTCCTCCCTCTCCACAGCCTGGAGGATCTGAGCAGGACTCTGAGGCTGACTGCACGGGGAGCCCTCCCCTCCCAGCGTCTGACAGTACTGCAGGATCAGGGCATGTTCATCGTCCCTGTGGAAAGAAATCAAGAGTTATGTGAGCATTGAGGACCCTGTTGTCTTTGTCCCTGCTGCATCACCTGACTTCCTACTCTTATTTCAGCACTCATTTCTTGTAAAATAGATGAACTGATGCCACAGTAGGATTTCATTGTCATCTTTTGCATCAGCCAGGCTCACATCACATCACAAAGCACAAGATTATAGCAAATGCACATGTGAGAGAGATGACAGCAACAAAACAAAAACAGCAGCTTCCATACGTGTAATCTAAACAAAGACTGCGCGAGCTGCCACGATATAGAAGATCTTCAGCTATTGTAGGTCTGTGATGTTATAAGCTCCACAATCCCTGGTGGAACACAGATGTGTCAGTCTTTACCATCTGATAACTGGAATAAGAGGAAGGTGTTGTGATGGTGGAAGGAGCAGAGGAGAGAAGAGGCAGAACGAGCCTGGCAGACAGATGGAGAGATATGGAGGGAGGGATGGAGGTGCTGGTGTCTGCTCTTGTGTATCTGTACATGTGTGTGTCTGCCCGTCTCTTTATGTGCTATCTAAGTTATCTAAAAGAGGCTAGCAAGCCTTGCCAAAGCCCCGCTGTCACCATCGTTCTTAAACACAACTGAAGCCTTGAAAACTAAATCCTGAAAACCTCACACACACAAAAAACCCCACAAAAAACAGGATGGCAAGTTATTTAAAAAGTCCTTTCCACTTCTAAAGTGACTGCCAGATCCACACCCAGTCTGACAGCTTGAAATAGACTTGGGTGAGACAGTCCACATGTGACTTTCTACCTAGTACTAATTCTATTTTGACATTTTTCATGAATCCGGCCAGTTGAAATCCCGCCTATGCTCAGACTGTCATTCAGCATTTATATCCTGCGATTATGCAGCATTAACACAAATATATCTGCATCAACATGAAGCCAAAAACCTTGTGATGAATGTATTGCTTCAGATACTAAAAACAGAGGTAATATATTTTTATTACATAGAAATATTGAATAGGTTGCTGGGATAAAGGAGCACGTCAACATCAAAATACTGCTTATGAATCATCATTACAGAAGACAACTCTGCATGTTAGTTATGGTAAAATAAAATGAGCTGTGGTTGATGTTTCAGTGATAATTTTACCATTTGATTTGGTAGATTAACTTCTCTTGCGTCGCATAAAAGCAGACAAAACATGATGATCAAGAATCAGCACTTATATTTTTTAGCTGCAAGTTTTTGATATAAATGTACTTTAAGCGCCTTTTTAAAATACAGCGACTTGCTATAAAGTTCACTCACTCTTATCAGGACGAGACCATAACTGAGTGCATAATCCTTGGTTATAATGAGTGAGTTAATCAAATATGCTCTGGAGAGTAGTTTGACAAACTGAAACGTCTCAAGTTTTACATAAGACACCCTTGAACAGCACCATGGGAGACAATCAATGAGTTTTCAGCAAATATTCAGAATGCCATTATCACCGCAAGCATAATAAGAGTGGTTACGAATAGGAAGCTTTTTCTCAGCAATGACAGTAATTATACTATTTTGTGACCGAGGACTGGGGGGAGCGGAGAGCTAATGAAAAGGTACGGAGAAAGAGGCTTTCACCTCTTCACATTAAAGGAACAATATGCCAAGCCATGATTTAAGTTCATTCTGTGATTTGAAGCACGAGTTTGGAGTATTTTCTTGAATGGGATTTACGTCAAACACAAAAATGAAAGACACCATTGACAGAAAAAAGACATGAAATAAACTTTGTAAGTACCATGTTTTATACCTCTCTGAACTCTCCATTAAAAACAAAAACATTCCACTGCTTTTTTTTTATCTCCTCTAACCAGTAGTTCTCACTCACATATTATTCTGTTGCTCCTTCCAAGTATTTTTTTTGCTCAGTCATAACTTATTTATAGCTTTATTATTACAGAAGTCTAACTTTTCTAGTTTTTAAAAACTTACATAGCTTAAGTTACAGTTTAAGCTCAGATGTAGGTAGTTATCCATCAACCTCTCTTGAACGTGGAGACTGAAGCCACCCTGGGACTGCTGAGCTGCTGATAAATGACATAAAGAAGGCTGGCAGAGACAGGAAGCTGGATGTCACACTGCCACTGTACTGACAGGGATGATGAAGAAAGGCTTAGCTCCTTTAGAGAACGTTAGGTTCAGGAATAGGTGGCAGTATTGTATGCTGGGGCCAGGGGATTAAGGAGGGGAGGGGGGTCCTCCACAGTGAGTGACCAATTAGGCAGGTCCCTGGCAAGAGGATGCTGCAGAGGACATTATGGCTGGCAGGCAGGAGAGCCCACAGGACAGTGGGAAGGGGATCATTACGTGTGAAAATTGGGACTACAGGGGGTCGAGCTGGCTGGCTAATACTGAAATACTGGGACAAAGACGAAGTACAGTGAAAGGACTGGAGGCTAAGAGAGTGCGGTGGTGGAAGATGAAGGGACAGGGAGAAGAAAGGGATGATAGAGGAAGAGAGCATCCGTGTGGAAGAGGAATTAAATGTGAATAATGGCAATGAATAGAGAGGCTATTAGCTGTGATACATTGTGAGGACGAGTGTTGTGTTTGGTGAGGGTGAGCGGAGGACACAGCTCAGGGAACTTTTACAGTCTTTACACAACAACAATAGTCTCCGGGCCTGATGCCTTGCTAATATATCGCAAAGCAAGCGGCGCCTCTCACGCTGAATATCAGTGTAGACGGAGCTTGGAGAGAAAGAGTGAGAGATAAAGAAAGAGAAACAAGGAAATTGGGAATATGGGAGAAAAAGAAGGGAGAGGATGAAAGAAGGGCAGAAGCTACTTCTATTCCTCTCTTGTGGGATGTTAAAACCTCTCTTTCTATGAGACTTCCATATTTGGTGATTGATCATTGTGAGGTGTCTTGTTTACAACGCAGGGCTTCAAAAAAAAAAGTATTTCTGTGTTTACCTCTGTGCTTAGTGTTTAATCTGAAGGTTGCCTGGGCTCAAAGATAAAACATGATTAGACTACAACTAAAAATGATGAAAGGAGGAGAAGAGAAAAGAGGAGGAGGAGGAGGGGGATTGATGAAAGGAGGTTTTGAAAGAAAAGGGCTGAAGAAATTAAAGGGGACAGGAATAAAGGACAAAATATGAAAGACAACAAAAAGGGACAACACTGGGGGAAAGACTGGAAAGCGAGAGATAACCGGACAAAAAAAGACAAGTGAAAAGAGGGATGACGGGACTCTCGGTCCTTGGCTGATGACAACATTGTGCTGGAGGTCAGAGAAAACAGGCATCATGACTTCCTTATTAAGGATTCCCTTTTAGATAAGGGAGGACAAAAATGACATAAGCAGACACACACACACATGCACTTTATCTCCAGGGCTCTCTCTCTCTGTCTCTCTTTCTCTCACTCTCACACACACACTAATTATTGATATCGCTGCACAGCTGGCAGCGAGTCCACATCAGTGTTTGCAGGCTTTGAAAGATCAGGAAATACAAGCCAAAAGTCAAACATGCATGTAATTGGCTAACGCAATCATCCATGTTACACTATGTGACCAAACGCTGCCAAGGAAGAAACCTTCTACTGTCCCATTACACACTGGGGGATCATTTGTGTGACTGTGTGTCCTCACAAACACCCAGATGGAGCGGGGTGATAGACAAAAGAGGCTTGTGTGGATTCAGCTGTAGGCAGGAAAGAATAAAATCTCACGAAAAGAGAGAAAAGACAATCAAACACTCCAAACCAAAGGCATTAAAAAAAGAAAGAGGAAGCCGAGTTATTTCTTAGCTGAGAAGTCTGACAGTGCAATGTACAGCTTCATCCTTCCAGAGGAGATATGGCTGCTGAGGAGGGTGTTTTACTGTAGTGGTATCTACAAAGCACAATAAGTCTTCTTTTTCTTTTTTTTTACAAAGTTACTTCTTCCTTAAAAGTCGGCCTTAATGAACACATTGGAGCGTAAAAACAGAGGTACTGGCTGATTCTGGCCTTTTGAAAGTAGCCAGTTCTGATTTAAAAACTAATGCAAATTACAAAAAAAAGAAAAATGTCATCACATTTATGATAAAACACTGCCAAAAGATCTATATTAACCATATTTCTAAAACTGTTTTCACTGAGTAAAAAATTTCATCACAAAGACCTCAACATTATTTAGATCTTCGTCAAAATTAAAAGCCAGAGTGTGGATAATCAATTCAAATAAGTTAATTATCCTGCACAAAAAGAGCAATAACAATCTAAAACAGCAGACAAATTGGACATAGTTCATTTCCTTTCCAATTAGTACTGTTAAGAGTGCAATAAAAAAGTTTAGATCATTTTGCAGACCGCAGAACTCCCCACGGAGAGCTTGGGTTCTCATTTAACACGGCCTAACAATCAAATTTGGATCATGTGTTGCAAAAAAAAAGGACATTTTTAAAGTCTGCTGTATGCACATAGGTGCCATACCGGGCTTTATTCTTTAAGACTACAAAGCCATTCTCATCAAAGATGTTCTGCGGAAATATTCTCATCCTAGTTATCTTTTATGATTGGCATTTAAATTTCCCTATTCTGGAGGCATTGTGCTCTTTTCATCTTCACAGCCACATTGTGTAGCTGTTGTTGTTTTGCAGAAGCGTCGAGTACAAGACTTAGAGAAATGACATTGATGTGGAAGTGAGAGAAAGCGCAAGAGCTATGATTATGTTCTAAATGTGCCCTAGTGGGTGTTTTTTTTCTCTGCTGCTAAAACCATTAGCCTTCATCAAACCCTCATCTTCCTCACCTCATTAGTGCTATAGAGACTTCTGTGTACCAGAGTCAGCGCTGCTTCAGAGCCAGGAAAGATAATAGCTTCTTCTCTTAAATAAGCCAGAGTACAAAGCACAAAAGCGAGAGGAAAGGAGGAGTGGGGATAATGTGTTTGTCCCACATTACGAAAGCTTTGAGAGGAAAATCCACCTCTGCTTCCACCTACCCTCTGCTCACCAAAAACTTTTTGTCTTTCTATTCTTTTGTCCTCCTATTGATCAGAGAGAGAAAGAGCGAGAGAGCGCAGACCTGTTCCTCCTGGGGGTCTTTGAATTGAACACTTTCCGCTGCTAAAACTAAGAGGTGAGGTTAGAGGAAGGTGTGGTGTGGGAGCGGTGGTCCACATGATGCACACGCATCAGCAAGGGAGGCAACCTACAACTGCATGAAGCTGATGCTCCACTTCATCTTCAGAGCAGACTCTCAGAGGTTTAACCATCTTCCCCTGTGTCTTTCCACCATTGTGTTGTCAATATTCCCTTTTAATGAATTTCCTTTTTAAAAGCAGCGAAACTTCCTTTCTTTTCAGGAGGCATACAGGGAAACTTTTTCCTCTTCTCTCTTTTGTGGTACGCACTTTGTGCTTTGGAAACTGATGTTGAGATTAAAAAAAGGAAAAAAAAAATCCTCCACACCCTGTCTGTGTCTGTTACATTCTCATTCACAGATTAATTTTACATATGCATACACATGTGGCTAATGTCCAAATCTATTAAGATGATCTATGCTCTGGGGAATCTTGAGATAAGGGCAAGAACATGTGTGTCGCACGTGACTGTCTGCCTGCCTGCGTGTGTGAGGGTTGATTTCTGTTTGAACACACATGTTCTCAGAGGGTGTTTGAACCTCTAGAGCTCATTCCCCTGATCAGGATCTGAGCTGGGAAAAGAAACTGATGCTCTCTTGAACCTGAATGGCTTGCAGAAGACATGCACGTGCCTGACACACGCATGTGCGTGCGCATGCCCATGCACCCACACACACACACACACTTTTTTCTCATTCTTTCCTTTTTCAAGTTAGCCGCCACGTTCACATCTCGTCTGATCAAAGATAACTGGTCGTTATCGGAAATCCTGAAACCGATCACTCTCACTGCTCATTGTTGGCACTCTAATCCATCACATTTCTTCCTCTTCTCCTTCTCCTTCCCAATGTATATTGTCTTTTTTCCCCACAATCAAAACCTCCCTCCGTCTCTCAGCTTCTTCACACACCTTGATCTGTTTTCAGGAAGCCACCTTGTTATTTCTTTGACTGGTTTTGATGCACAGAATTCAGAGAAGGTATGTTTTGGGGTCTTTGACAGGTAAACAATGAACCTGGAGCTGTCTTAGCATTATAATGAAAGACAATATCAAATAACATGTACAGGAGAATTTCACTTGACTTTTTGGGACAAGTTTGTCATTGTAAATAAAATTTATTTGTAAAAATAAAGAAATCTGTATGAATGTGTTTTCGAAAGAACACGGCAGGAAACGTATGCTGGTGTTGCAGAAGACGTCAAAAATGTTAAAAATAAAAAAGGTCGGAAATAGCAAACGGTGACTTACATGCTTCCTGTGGCTGAGCTGCTGTCTGTGGGCAGAGAGCCGTTGGAGCGCTCCATCTGGGCCAACCTAAGAAAGAAAAGCACCATTAGGGACTAAAATTTAAAAACATCTAAAAGCTGGTATCACCTAATTAAAATGCAGAACATTGGCATAAACAAAGGAGAATCTCTGTCCCACAGCAGGACCCCAATTACGATTTAAGAACTTTAGTGACGCCTCTAAGCAGGTTAAATGACAAATGTACTTGTACATTGTACATGTACTTATATGTGTATGCACACCGTGTGAGGTTTTGTCCACGGGAGTGTTTTTACATTTTTTCTGGTCACAGATCCACACAGAGGAGCCATGCTAATGAGGCCGACTCCCACTGATCCCAGCTTGTATTCACCAAACTCTATAATACAGCAGCACCAAGGCTGTCCTGCAGATTAATAATATGATCCACACAATATCCTTTGGGGTGAAACTGAACTATGACAGAATATACTGTAATGGGACGGTGCCAGGTAGAGATACACGAGTCAAATCCTATCATTGTGTGCATTTGTCCATGCAAATCTATACGCTAAGCCACAATCTATAATGTCAGCATCTGAAGCACGGTTAAAACAGTAAGTCGTGCCTGTGTCATTGCTGATAAAACGACGCAGCAGGAAACACTGAGCAAAGGTTAATTGTGTGTGACCAGTAGAAGGTTGCAGGACACACAAAGCACCTTTCATAATGAAAGCCTTGTGTGGAAGGACACACTGGGGTCTGTTTTGACACAGGTAACCCTTACCCGCTTCAGAGAAGATAAGCTCAGGACTTATTAGAGATTCATTCAGTGGAGCTAGATGGGATTTATGTGACTGTGATACTTGTGGATCTTTATATTCAGACTTATCTTAAAATCAAATATGACAGGTTTTCGGTCTCAGTGCAGGAGAACATTAGTTTGTGTGATGTTGGCAGTGATTAAATGCAGCTCACAAATCGTGTGTACATGGGTGTGTTGATGTGCGCAGCACTGTCATTTTGAAGTGGGCGGTTGAAAACAGCTTTTTGGGCCGATCTGTTGCAACTCTGATCTCAGCAGCAAATCCATTATGTCACCAGCCGTAGCGGTGGGTGGCTGCGTGTTCTCTGAGTTCAGTCACTGAGCAGAATTTGACAGTCATCTGACATTTAATGTATGGGAAGACTTAAGAAAAAAGCTGATGCACAAAGTTTAAAAGGGTATTTTATGATTGCTGTTGTTGACAACTTTCTCTGTGCACTCAGGGCTCACAAAATAACTACAGTTTTTATGCATTTTTCCATTATGTGCATAATAAAAAGTTAATATGATGCTTTTATACTTGAAGTCAAATTTTGCAGGTCGTTTTTTTATACCACCTCCAGAGTCTGATTATCACTGCATGGTGA
This sequence comes from Selene dorsalis, assembly GCA_900303245.1. Classification (NCBI taxonomy): domain Eukaryota; kingdom Metazoa; phylum Chordata; class Actinopteri; order Carangiformes; family Carangidae; genus Selene; species Selene dorsalis. Next base: position 13,092 of record OMNW01009045.1, read on the forward strand.
AACTGGTCTCAAATTTTCACTTGTATAAATGTTTATTTGCCTCTTCAATGTAGTGAAAAAAACAAACAACATGCTACTTCCCCTGTTCTGTCTCTGTATGATTCAGCTCAATAGAGCCAGCGCAGATTTTGAAAAAATAAATAACAGGATATTTTGATGGACGCTGGCAGGGCAGGCCTTGTTTGTATTTGATTCTGAGCTCTAAATGTCAGAGTGAGATAAGTTTCATTTTGTAATGAGCGAAAGTTAAAATCAGAATGGCCAAAGAAAAGAGAGTTATTCACCACAGTCAAATATAATGCTGCAAAAGCAACTAATTAAGATAATTAACCGTATCTCTGTTAGTAAGACGGCCTTCAGGATATACTGGGCAGTAGAAAGCTGCCAGTGTGCTTCAGGAGTGTTGGTCAGAGGCTTAAATACCTTTTAAAACCTCTTACTCTCAAACCTCTCCCACAGTGGAGTGGGGAGCTCTGTTGGCTTTCTACTGAGGCCATTTAGAACAGGTGTAAACACAACCCAGCTCTACAGTTCAATAATACACTACAGAGACATCTAATGATACTAAATTAAGTTTCAAACCACATTTATATATATTTATATATTTTACATGCTGCTGATCCTTTAATATAGCATAATACTCCCTTGTTTAATGTGATTTTCTGTAGCTTTAGAGCTGCCACTGTTTTCTGTGTATTTCATGCTTTTAAAATCATTGTGTGGAAATTTGATTTGGTTGTCATGTTCTTTGGAGTGTGGAAATATTCAAAACAGAACAGAAGAAGGCCTTGAACTGTAAAAATGATTTCTTTTCAGTAAATCTAAAAGTACAAAAACAGTGGTGTGGCCTTTAAAGTGTGTTTCTCCTTCTATAACGAAGGTCCTGAGATTTTCTTTAATGTGAAACATTTAAATGCAGTTAACACTCCTTTATGTGTATGCCTTATGGTATCTGATATGATGAAATGATGATTGGGGAATGCAGTGCAGTGCATACCTGCTGGCATACTGCTCTATCCTGGAATGGGTGTCATCATGAGAGAGCTGAGGTGACTGGGACAGCCTGGAAATGAATGGGGTAATGGAGATGAATGAGATCCTGCATGCTCACGCAACCTCATTAGCACACAGATTCACAGGCACATGCACACACAGTCGCTCGCAAACAACCTAATGACCCTTCTCAACATCACCTAGAAAACAAATCTGATGATCCTAGAGAGAGAAATAGGAGAGCAGGATGATCTACGGAGCGGTTGGATGGTTTTTGACAGCCGCTGCTGGGATGAGCAACTGAATGCTAGTTGGATGCTTCAGTGAGGAGAAGGAGGTGACGGTGAAGAGACAGTGGGTGAGTGGTTTTTGTTTTTTGGGGGGGGGGCTGTAGGTTCAGTCAGTGGATCAGGCAGGCAACATGCAGTGCAGTCATGGCTTAGTTGGTGTGAGGACACAAAGGGAGGTGAGTAAGGAGAGAACAAGAGTAAAAGGAGGTGTTTCTTAAAAGGCATTCCAGTCTGGAGACGAGGTGTAGTTTCTGGTGGCGTGTATACTCACTCATACTGCTCCGGACACATGCTGATGAGGGTGACGGGACTGTAAGAGAATCGGAGGGAGGGAAGGAGGGAGGCAAGGGAACGAGGGAAGGGGAGTGAAAAGGTACCACAAAACATTTTGAGGGTCAAATCCACTCAGTGGGTAAGAAACAAAAACACAGCATGTGGAGGAAGAGTCTGTGTAACAGGCTGAGCGGCTGGACTCACACACAGGGACAGCACGTAAAAGCAGGTGACACACAGTCACCAGTATGTGCACCACACGTCGTCTATTCTTATGTTACATAAAACCTTCAAAATAGACCGGTGACACAAAGAATATGTAGGTTGACGACAGGCAGATTTGAAATGTGTCAACGGTCCAGGTTGGTGTGTGTGTGTGTGTCACAGATCGCATGGAAAAGGTTGAGTGTGTTAGCTGACTTTGTTGCAGTCACACACATTTCATTTAATTGTTTGTATAATTTATCTTGTATACAGAATGATATGGCCCAAATTCATTCCTTTTTCTCATTTATGTACGGTGGGATTTACTGAAATAGTGCGCCAGAAAAAAAAACATACATACAACAGAACCTGTTTTCTGGTTAATCTCTTATTGAGTCCGTTATGTGATAAAAGTAGAACTGAAACACACCATGAGATCCCAGAAAATGAGGCTAACTGCTCTTTAGAGTTTTTGGAAATGAAATATGACAAAGCAGAATGTGGGCGTTGGTTTCATGAAGTCTTTTTAAGTTTGTAGTTTCCAGTCCGTGGTAATTGTTGCTATTTTTGGAGAAGCGCAGCATAAATTGTTACATGTAAACAAATAGGACACCTTCTTATCTCACAAAAACAAAGCAATGTGTGAAATTTGTGGAGGAGGCTGGCTAGAAACTGGTAAGATAACAGTCGAGGTTGACATTCTTTCGCCTCACGCTTTTCTTCCCACATTAAAGCAGGCAAATTCTGAGGGAGACGCGTGGCATGGCGGTTATGTTTCTCACAGCAGGGCAACAGTGTAGTCACACTTCTGTAGCTGCGAGGAGAATTTGAAATGTAGCAGGAGATCCAGACAGAAAGGAGTTTTAAATGAAAAAAAAAAAAAAGGAAGTGAGAGAAAAAGAGAAATCGGGGTCGTCGGGGCAGAGTCAGTTAACTACTGAGAGCTAAAGCTGCAGAATTTTACGCCCCCACCGACATCTTCGTCAAAGGGAACAGTCAGTGTGTTCCTTTTGTTTTTCAGGAGGTTGATGTCACTTCTCATCTTTGCCAAAACTTGACAGCTTTTTGGGGTGAAGATTGTTTTCCTTTCACCCAAATTTGTCCCATATAACTTGACATATGACATAATTCTCTCTATCAGATGGGTGCACTTCAGAGGTAATCTGTAGGGATGAGGATGGAGGAAGGGACAGAGAGAGAACTGGTAATGAAGAATGTGGAAAAAAACGAGTGAAGGAAAGGTGAGAGTGAAGGAGGTAAATCACAACGGGAGAGGCCTTGAGAGTAGTTGGGGTCTGATAAATGTGGCTGCATGTTGTGCTTGCTTAAGTACAGTAAAGAAGCAGAGCTCTGTTCACATTTCACTTCCACCTGTATAGTGGTCTAAGTCTGAACACATTGAGCTGCTGTCAAAGTTCATGGCTGCAATGAATTTAAAATTAAAAACACTCTTCATAAGAGATCACCATCAATCAGGCTCTTATTAATGTCTTTTAAATGACTCGGTTATGAAAAAAAATTGCTTTTGGTGGCTTATTATGTTCAATCTAAGTGTATATTTAGACCATGAATAAGCAAGGTCAGTGGTCTGCAGAATTAAAGAAATTAGAAGCTTCTCCAGCCTTTGGATTTTATACCAATCTGAATGAGCTCAGCCAGGGTCAGTCAAACATCAGTCGACACTAAAGATGGTGACACTCTTACAAAATCTTTAATTAAAAAAAGTCAGTGCCCTGTGATTTAGACTGGAGTAAACAAATGGAAATGTGAGGAATAAGAACTCGATCATGAACTGTTAAACTGATCATGAGGACCTTTCTTTTTTTCCTTTTTTTTGAAGGACTGACTAATACAATGTCACCACACCTCGGTACATGGACTTCTGTGTTTCCATCTGGCTACTTTAAACAAAAAAAAGAAGAAAAAAAAAGAAGAGCTGATTCAGAAAAAAGTAAAGAAACTGCCAAAAGATTAGATGTCTTCTCTCATCTTTTTATATATTTGTCAAAACCATACAGTATGTGTTTCACAGTGTTTTCAGGGGAGGTGGTGGAATGGGGGTCTTTGTGAATGCCCTGAAAGGCTTCGAAAAATCAATTTGATCCATCATGCTGTGGTAGTCACTCTGTCTCAGTTAGCACCATTTCTCCCTGGTACTCCTCCCCGCAAAACACAATCTTCACAGTGAGTGAGTGAGTGACTGAGTGACTATGGGGGCAAATATATAACCTACCAACTAAGTGTAATTTACAACAAACGAGTGTTCTTGGGCTACCTACCTTCATACAGCACATTAATCTGCCAATACATGTACTAAATATGAATATACAGAGAGTTAAAGTGCAAATGTTAAAAAAAATAAAAAACTCAGCCATTAATTTTCTAATCTGCATTCAAAGCCATTAACCTCTCTGCGAGGCCTAATGCAGGGTGAAAGTCAAAAAAAAAAAAAAAAATGTGGGAAAC
>OMNW01009047.1:0-10767 GCA_900303245.1 Selene dorsalis
AAATCACACACTGACTATAGTCATATAGCTACAAAAAACATCACCTTGCTCATTACACACACACATACAAGTCTAGACACACAGTCATATCAGCACCATATTTTGATCAATGTACTGAATAAATGCCTTTGCATCCTTGATAAATGAAACACATCACAGGCTGTCGTACCCTCACCGTGTACAAATGTATGACTACAGTCATTGTCAATAACACTGCTGAGCCAAGTGTTTGAAATTCCCCCCTCGTTGTGATCAAACCACCAATGGCAGCAAGTTTTATCTGGTCACAACAAGAAATACAGCACAAAACCTGGCTAAATACGAGACGCACTATTTCATTTTCAAATACGGGACGATCCTTGTATTTTAATGGAGCGATGGCGACCTTCTTTTTTTTAACATGCTGAAATGTTGGGTGGACAGCGTTCCCTGCATCCCCCTTACCACTACACCCCTGCCTCCTCGACATAAAATGATCTTTGTTGCTACGGTTACAATAATAACAACATTTGTTGAAAGGTCATGGTTAATAGAAACAACATGAACATCGAATTTTCCTTTTCCTCCTGTCATAGTGACTATACAACCACTAGATTTATCTATGAAAATAACATTTTAAATGCAATGAATATTAACAATGACAATATTGTGTTTGCATAGTTATTGGAGAAGCACAGTGCCTGATTTGTTCACTTTTGATATTTGGGCCAATGGTTGCAAAAATCTCCATAAAAAGCCAAAAGGGGACAAATCTGTTGGACATTCATTCAACCAATTATCAACTAGAGGAGGACGACACACAGGCTTAAGGGAGTTAAAAATGACAAAGAGAAAGTGACAGTGATTGATGCATCATAACATTAAATTCCACCAAAGTGGCTGTGTTATCTGCTCCTTTTGCCCTGCTATCTGTCCCTATCAATTTTGTGTAGAAGGAGAAAATTGCATTTCTTCCCAGTGGACGTGAACCTGAATATGGGTGTCATTTGTTGGAGACTGGGCTGAGGTGACACAGCCTTTTCTGACAAGCCTGAAATTACAAACGACAACATTGTCACTTTTTGTGTGTGCTGGGTGCAATAATTGTCCCTCACACAATTTGTTATCAGTCTAACTCACCTAATCTCTGATTTATTGATGAGGACACACAACTTTCTCCATCAATTAGTTGCTCGGTTTATCTCATGGTTCATCTGGTGTCCAATCATGTCTCTGACTGTACTCTGATGGGGTTTGTTCTGCTCATCCATTTCCCTGCCATCTGCTCCGAAGCAGAGAAAATAATCACAACTCCTCTATATCTACATCTACATCTCTGCGGACCATTGTTTAACAGAGGAGAGAAGCTGTGAAGCTGCGGAGACGGAGAACACTTGGAACAATGGAGGAAATACATCTTGATAATAAATAGTCTCACTCTTCTATTGCTCTTCCCCGAGCTATGAAATCAAAAACCTTGAGAATATCTGCACTAATAACAGTCTTCATAAATTTATTGTCTCGATTTCGTTTATTAAATCCTCCTTCGTTTTTTTTTTTTTTACAGCTTCTCTTTCTTTCACACTCCCCTATTCATTCATTTATTCATCCCCCGTGGTTTCAGTTCTAAGCACAAGGAGATGATCATTTTCGCCGCGCTCTAAGTCTCTGAGCACTTGCTTCCATTAGCAGTGAGCTAAAGTCTATCACAGAACGAGAGGCTTTTGTTCTGCGCTGCCGTTCAACATGGAGACTGCTATCTGCTGCAGAAACGAGTGACTTGACCCACGTTAGAATCAATGTGTTTCAGCCGCTTTTGTCATTTTGGTTAAGAATAATCATTTGCATTATATCTTGTGTAATATTTTGGTCCACATAAAAAGGATTTCATGTTTGAAATATTTAATATTTTTCACTTTTTTAAACATTTTTATTAAGTTTTTTAAGACATTTTCAAAATTGGAAAACAAAACAGGAATAGAACAATGTCAACATCCATTTTGTGTGTTTGTGTGTGTGTACACACTGTAGCAGCCGTGACCCCTTGGAGGAGGAAATATAAAACTTTAAACTGTACACACAAGTCTTGTGTATTGGTGTATTAATCCACGTTTTGATAGGTTGTATAGTTTTTGATCAATCACTGTTCAATGTCCATGATCATTTTTGGAGGAATTTTGAGATTATAATGGGTGTGTATTGCATGGAGTGTTCGTGTCAGAGTGGGTGACATCATATATGATATAGTCTGTGTGGTCCACAACATATTCCTGACAGTCACGGTTGATATGAAACAAAGGTTCCCATTTGTTGAATGCAGGTCATTTTTGACCCACTTATTGAAGCTTGGGGTAGTAATAGAAAAATTACAATTTCTTAAAATGTATAAAAGGTAAGAATTTTTTTTTAAATGGCATGATATCAATAACATGTTTTTTGAGTAATACCTGAAATATGAAATAATCACAACTTTTCATTACGAGGATAGTCAAAGGTTTTCAAAACCACTTCTTTACCACAGTATTATTTCTATGATGATTAATTAATTAATCAGACAACGTCTTTGTTCATGATTAAAATGGAGAACTGAAAAATAAAAGCTGCTATTTCTTCATTTTATTTTATTTTAATTTTGCATTGGTCAGCCATCAATTATCAATTTAAGAAGCTGCTACATGTCCAGTGGTAGGAAACAGCCTCTCACTTCAGAACAGCTTATTCATTGTTTTGTTGTTGTTGTTTGTTTTCTTGCCTACATTAAATCTTAGTGATTAGTTTTTAGTTACATTCTCAACGATGAATCTATTCCTTTGATCTACTGTGCACATTGATTTGGGGATATTTAAAGATTCAGAGGTGATTAAAGTAGGGTAATAAACAAGCTAAAAATATATTGAACTGACTAATGTGTGGGGTGTTTTGTAAACTGCAGTAGAGACAAAAACACTCCTGACCTTTTTACAGTGCTTGAGGGAAGCAGAAACACTTTTATTTTTATCTTTTAAAATGTTTTACTTCAATAAATGAATCATTGAATTTGACATGAAATGTATAATGCTACGATAATAGATCTCTAAACATCTGCAGTAAGATGCTGCAGTCTGCTGGGGAGGCAGCATCAGACACAAGGATGCAAGGAGACTGGACCAAGAGTTAAAAAGCTGGCTGTGTGATTGGAGCCAGGTTTGACACACTGGGGGAGGTGGTGTAGAACAACTTGGATCATCGACTTCAATAAAGTCAGTGTTATTCTTAATGATAATAGAAAGGTGTTCTTTTAAGTTTTGACCCTCAGAGGAATCCTTAACAATGGCCCCCAGCTGCCCACATACAGGGTCTCCAGTTTAAATGAAATGCACACCTGGAATACTTTTGTCAGGACTGTATGAACCTCCGCTCAAACTGGGATTAGTAACAGACAAAAGCAGAACATATGATAATGATTTGCCTCGGAGGACCCACACTGTCCCCAGCAGTTAGAAGATTTGGTGTAATGACTCTTTTGGGCTGGAGTAATGAAGAACCTAATGAGGTTTTTCCTCTTCGCTCTCCATGAGGCTGAGTATGAAGTTTTCCATTGATGCTCACAAAAATGATCCAATTCCTCCCAGATTACACTTTGATTTCCTTCTCTTTCCCATTTTCTTTCTTTCTTTTTTTTTTTTACATCCAGCTTTTATTTATTTATTCATTCAGCCTCTGTAATAACTAATTGTGTAGTATTATACTTTAGCTTATTCACCTTCAGTAATAAAAATTTTTCCTGCCACGCTGCATCTGCAACCCCTTAAACCTAACGTCAGATCCTTTAAGCACAAAGATCGTCTCCAAATTTTGACAGGCTCTTTCAAATGATTTTGGGGTGATTACTTTGCTCACCAGTTTCAGTGGCAAACAAAGCCGTGGATTTCAAAAGTCAATGAAGCTATTTAACAAATCCTTTACCCCAATTACAGCTTGAATTGGACACTCCTCTGTTATAGCTACATCAATCTCCTTCCACCTAACTAAGTATTTAGGATTACACCAGCATGCTAAAGGTCTTAATTGAGCATAGTAGTCTTTAAATACTAAAGCGGGGGTGACCAACTATTTGTCGAAGGGCCAGACACCTTGGGGGCTGGACATTCAAATAAAATGAAATTAAATTCACTGAAGGCATTTTTAGCCATTGTCAGTCAGCCTCCTATCACCTATACCTCAGCTGCAGAAAATGTTCACATTATTTGACAAAAAAACTATGCATCAGTTTGGACCACTCTAGCTATTAGCTATTTTATAGTAGGCTGTACATAATCATATCACACTGACACCTACAACCACAAGTACACTACCCAAGCTGTACACTACACACAAATAAGGCTCATAAATTCAAAGCTCTTGGAGTATTTTGGTAAGGCGGCCTTCTTGGGAAGGTTTTCACCACTGCTCCAAACAGGACAGGAGAAGCAGGTCCATGGAGCTGTGCACCGCGGATGCGCATGAGAAAGTAATGGGTTCATGTGCACAAAAGACGCTACATCAGAATGGCCCCCCATGCACGCACACACACTTTAACCAAGGCGTGAATGAATTCTGTCATCTGAATTCCGATACATTAGATAACTACCTGCGTGTCGTTTCAAAATAAAAGCTGTCCGATATGTTTATTGTACTATTTGGGGCTTCTTCTATTTTTTTTTCTCATGGAAATTTTTACCGAGATCCAGACCTCATAGCTGGCTATGGTCATAGTTGTGGGTGTCATGCCCATCACTGGGAGCTATAAAACAATGAAAATAATCAGCTTCATCAGAGCAAGTGAAAGTACGCAGCACCACCTGTCTCGGCCTCAAGCTACTCATGATGACCTGTTTCTGATAAAGTGATTTCAATCTCTGTTGTTTTGCATTTGCTTAATAGTGGGGACCACAAGATATTCAGTTGCGGACTGGATTGGAAGGTTTGGCGGGCTGGATTTGGCTGCCAGTTCATGACCACTGCATTAGAGTGTGACTCCTGATAAAGTCTGTCAGGTAAATCCAGTGGGACAAAATAGGCTGTACAATTTCACTATGGATAACACAATTAGGGCCTGATTTACTAAGATCCCAGATCGGGGGCGCAAAGTTGCATGCTCCTGGTAAATTTTTGCGTGTTTGGTTAGTGCACGCAAAACTGGTGATCTACTAAGAGTAACCTGTGAAATGACAACACGCGCAAACCGCAGTATTTAAATGAGGGTATTGCACGTGGTAATTATTTTCATCATGGAGAGTGTGGACAGAGAGCTGCATGACCACAAACGCAGAATGAAATTTGATCCGATGGATTAATAGAGAGAGAAAATCAACATATTGTTGAGCTGCAGCAGAAAGAAGGTGGAGGATTATCTGTGAGAAAGTAAATGTGGTTGGTAAAACAAGAAGAGAAGAGATGAAGAGAAGAGAAGATGAGGAGATAGAAGTTTTATCATAAAACCTCAATAAACAGGGAAGAGCTGCTCTGACCAGTGCTGAGCAGCAGGTGCAGATCACTGTAGCTGAGCAGGTAACTGGGATACCTGCTGTCAGTCACTGGGCTGGAGGTGCAGGTATGGCGCAGAGCTCAGGTGGGACACTTGGATCTAAACGCCCTGACGGCAGCGGTGACGTCTCTCAGTCCTGGTCCCAGAGCTGAGCAGCCTGGTGCAGGAGAGGGAGGAGAGGAAAGATGTGCGGCGTGCGTAATGGCGCTCAAAGGACTTTTAACACACCTGAAAAACTGCTACAGTTCACTGATATGACCCAGACACAAGGAAACACAGGTGAAAGATCAATAACTGCAGCCATTGTGTGCAAAGCTGTGCCAGTTCAGACTTGCCTTTGCATCTTCTCCTCCCAATATTTTGCGCGTTCTGGCAAAAACGCCCATATTTGCATTAAGGCCAACGCGCTAAATGGATTGTGCGTCGTGCTACTTTACCCGTATTTTACCCGAGACGCAGCCCTCGGTGCACTCAAGATCAGCTTCAACATGTGTTTGTGCATATAATCAAGTTTGCACACGTTTTAACACGCACAAAACTTTAGTAAATCAGCCCCTTACTGGTGTAAAGTTGCCACACTCTGGTTTGTCCTTTCCCTCTTTCAGAGTAAGTCAAATGACTTCCTTCCTCCGGGACGCTCCCCTATAGGACCCAGTTAAAGGTGGACTGCAGTAAAGGGATCAGCGAATCCTTCATTACTTTGTAATATTCCGTGGGGGAATCTGTCTGGCTCGGGGCCTTGTTCAGTTCGAGATGAGCTGCGGCTGTGCTAATTTCAATCTCTGGTATTTCAGCTGCCATCTGATCACTCGCTCTGCTGGAGAACTCGAGCTGAATCGCTGAAAGCTGAAAGAGATGATGAGATTGGGAAATACAGATTTGTACGTCTTTTAATTGACGGTGTCTTTTGTTAATGCAGAGGCTCTTCCTTTTTTGAACTGAATTCTTCGTTTGTTTGGTTTCTCGTTTGTATGTTTTGTTTTGTTTTGGCCTTGAGCCTTATGACTTCTTATTTTTAAGTCAAAAATTTTAACTATATATTTGTGCAGATCATTTTCATTGCTTGTTTAATGTTGTTTATCTTCATTGCTTTTGGCATTATCTGATTGCTCCAAGAACTCAATCTATCAGTCACAGTATATGTCACAGTCACCCTGTGTAGATCCCTGCGAAAGAGATACAGAAATCAATCCTGAATTTATACGTATTGTGGGCTAGAGAAATTTGTTGAGTCCCTCCTGACTGGGTTTAATTCTCTCCAGAGATCAATTAATCCACCAGCATTGATGGAGGGGTGAACTGTCTCGTTTAAAAGCGTAGGTTTTGTGTTGTGTACATGTGAGGAATCAGGTTTAGGATTAAATGTAGCTCTCATAAAGTCAAATAACTGTCTAGGAAATTCCCACTCTGAACTATAAGAGGACATTTAGTAGATATGTAATGATCCACCCAAACCTCTTCTTATCTAAACATATGTTTCCCCCCTGTATCTTTCCTTTCAATTATGGGTTCAAAGCAAATCTTGCTGGAAATGAATATTGCCACTCCCCTGATGAAAACATATAGTCTACTGAAGACCCATTCTTTTTAATTGTGCCAGCTCTGTGTGTGTAAAATGTGCTCCTTGTGAAAAGGCCACTCTCAGTTACTTTTAATGGGAATGAGTAAACCATTTACGTTACACACTGGGTTACAAATTGTTTGTATTTAGAATCAGATAAAAAATGGCATTACTAAGAAAACCAATGGCATGACTAAGGAAAATACCCCAACCTTTAAAGGTGAAGACTGTGTCAGGAGTATGTCACCTGTGCTGCCATCTCCCTGCTTGCTAACCATTAAGTCCAGCCACTGTTAGTTTTCATGGCCTATGAAAGCTTAGTTATTGCTCAGCTGCTGCGATAATCCCAGACTCTACTTCACAACTGCTGCCAATCCTGACACTATTGTCATCTCTCCTTTAAGAGGCAGCGCAACAAGTCCTTTGCTGGAGACAGATGTGTCCTTGCTCACCAAGAGAGTTAATTACATATACCAGTACACAGGCAAATACCACACATGTAAGGCAGAGACAGAGCAGTGTACAGAAAAGGATAATATTGAGGATAACTATGAGCCCATGTATTGTCCATCAGCTTGCATTTGGAAGCCTGCAAAGGACCCGAGTGAATCAAATCAGCTTTGAGCTCATTTAATCTGTATTACACAAAACACTGAGCTCTATCACACAGTTAATGTCAAACCAGCTGGACTCAGGTCATAATCATAGTTCATTAACCATTGTAACACAATCACAAAGCTTCAATAAGACTGAGATTTTAATTTCTTTATAACACAAGTGGACCTGTCCAGGGTGTACCCCGCCTCTCGCCCTAAGTCATCTGAGATAGGCTCCAGCTCACCTGTGACCCTAGTGAGGATAAGTGGTATAGAAAATGGATGGATGGATAACACAAGTGGGATTTCTCTAATCTATTATATTGTATACTTTATTAGACCACATTTGTAATTCCTACACATTTTGTATTGTGACTCGAATATATAACTTTGCCACAGTAAAATTGCCTAAAAAATAACTAGACCTCTGTTCTTTAAGCCTTATATTTTTCAAAAACGATTTCAGTAATTATCAAACAACTCTCTATATATATGTACTCTATATCTATCAACCTATCAATCTATCAATCTATCAATCTATCTATCTATCTATCTATCTATCTATCTATCTATCTATCTATCTATCTATCTGTCTATCTATCTGTCTATCTCTCTGTCTATCTATCTGTCCATGTTCTTGTATTGTTATTACTAATAAGATCACACCTATGTAAAAAAAAAAATTGTTCCATTTGAGTGCAGTAAGCCATCATACGCCCATATTGGAAACGAAGAATATTACCTGAAATCAAAAATGGACCAATGACATAATCTGGTGGAAAACATTCAAAACTAAATGTTTCAAGTGTTGCATTTATAATGAAAGACATTTGACCTAAATTGTATGGTTTAATACTGTAAATTAAAAAAATGTAGTGTTCATGGGTTTAATTTGGCCACAAGTGTCCAAAGCGTACAATTTGATCTTTACAGTATATTATTAAGTTGAAAATAAAAAAATCTGAAAAAAATTCAGACCCTCTGGAAATTTCATTCCATATGCATTAACATAGCTGAAAAGGTGAAAAAAAAAGTCAGCGAAACCAATCTAGGTCAAACCTGGTATGTGTCAGGACCAGGCCTCAGCACTCCATTAGTCAGTCAGACCTTGCTGCGGTGGTCCAGCCAAAAACCTGAGCAAACACTGAGCTCTGAGACGTCCTGTGTCCACTACTGTGTCAGTGAGCTACTGATTATTCAGTGTTTCTCCTGGTGTTGATCCCTGTGGAGGGGGAGGACACCTCTGCTGACGATGCTTGTGCTGTTAAAAACCACTGGAGCACCTCAGCTCCCAACATTTCCCTGGTGTCTCATTTCTGCCATAAAGCATTTGGCAAAACACTGACGGGGAAACTGCTTCACTCACTGCTTTTACTGGTAATAATCACCTGGTCTGTTTGTTGTGGAGGGAAGGAATCCTCGGAGGAAAAATCTACTTCAGGTAAAAACCTCCTAAATGTCTAACACAGAAGAAATCCAAACCAAGAGAGGCTGACAGCAAGTGTGGTAATCCCACATTGTGAGATTATGTCTACTATATATTTTGAGAAAGAGACCTGTTAACAAAAGTTACAGTGTGCATATATTATTGGAACACAAGACTTTGACATAAACAATAGCTGTAGTATTATGAACATTTCCCACAAGGCCACAGCAATAGGACTTCATTTTCATAAACACACACACACACACACACACACACACACACACACACAGTAATCAGAAACAGCTGGTGGCAACACATCTGGGGATCAAAGAGAGCAACAACACCAGTGGATGCACAAGGGGAACCACTACTAACCTATAACAGGTGAACATGTTCAAGAGAAAGAGAAATTTTGCGTGTGTGTGTGTGTGACTCAGTGGGCACTGTGTGTTGTTAAAGAGCAGTTTCCAGCTCTGGCAGATTCCTATTATCAAACAGAGACGCAGGTGTCAGACTACAGGCTCTGAAATTACCACTGGGGATGAGAGGAAGACAGACAGGGAGCAGCGTTGGATCAGTGTGCTGCTCCCGGCCCCTCCCTCCCTCAGTGTACGTTTTATGCTGATACTATTTGAATAAGGACTACAGACACAGCTGGACATAGAGCTGCATAGGTGTACAGCAAATGGATAAAACATATGTACAACAAACACAGCTACAAAGTATGACACAGCAACTGTTTGGACGTGACTGCTGGTTCATGTCATCTTAATGACCCATGTCTGTCTTTGGTCTTTGTTGATGTCAGTAAGAAAAATCTCATTGAACAGATGAAGAGCTGAAAGCATCACATGACCAGTGATGTCAGTTGAGATTTTGAACATTTGCAACAAACAGACAAGTCCCAGAAGCAGTTACTGTGGTGGTAATATGAAACGGACCTACCTGACTTAGAGGTTTTCAGTATTTCCTTATCAAAAGGACCTGGTCACAATCAGGTCTGGTGGTGACGTGTAGACTGAATTTGATCCACAACAGCCTGAAAAGAAGAAGGTATGTTTCTGAATGAACACGAAACCAGACAAATACAAATATTGCGTTTGATTTTTCCTTCGCACAGTCATCCTCACTGCAAGACACCTGTGACAGCCCATTACTGACCAATGACGTAGTAATGTAATATGATGTCATTCCAGAATTTGGAAGCTGCATCTTAAAGGAGAAGTTTCATTTTTTGCAACCTGGACCTTATTTCTAGCATAAAATACGTTCATTTACTCACCAGAACAACTTTGGTGTAACTTGGAGTCCTTCAGAAGATATTTAGATCCACTCGCGATCTACGTATATCCATATAACGGGAGTTGTTGGGGCAACGATGCAGCGTCTAAATAAGACATTATCTGCTGTGAAACTCCTTCATTTCACCAATATGTTGTTATGAATCACCAGCACTATTCGCCCGTGAGTTCGGAGCGGCTCAGAGTTGTGTTGTTATTGTCATCCGGGGTTTTTTACACGGCTTTTCACTGACCTACGACTTCGGCAGTGGCACGGAAGTGACATCATCGAAGTTGCAGGTCAGGGAAAAGCCGTGTAAAAAACCCCAACAACTCCCGTTATATGGATATACGTAGATCGCGAGTGGATCTAAATATCTTCCGAAGGACTCCAAGTTACACCAAAGTTGTTCGGGTGA
>OMNW01009049.1:0-12283 GCA_900303245.1 Selene dorsalis
CCCGAACCGGGATCGGAACCGGGACCGGAACCCGAACCGGAACCGGGACCCGAACCGGGATCGGGACCGGGACCCGAACCGCAACCGGAACCCGAACCGGGACCGGAACCCGAACCGGAACCGGAACCGGGATCGGGATCGGGACCGGGATCGGGACCGGAGCCAGGACCGGGACCAGATCCGGGATCCAGACAGGGACCCGAACCGGGACCGGGATCGTAACCGGAATCCGAACCGGGACCGGAACCCGAACCCGAACCGGGACCGGGACCGGGACCGGGATCGGAACCGGGACCGGGACCGGGACCAGATCCGGGATACAGACAGGGACCGGGAACTGATATGTTCCGACACTTCCGACGACATCTGCTGTATTTGACTTTACATGGCTTTGAACTCTGGCTAATTTCCTTTCAAAGACTTGAAAAGTGACATAAATCAAATAGTCTAGCTACACACTAATCCAAAATGGCGCCCATGAAAAAGCCCTCACTTCACTAGTCGTGTGTTTTAATGCTGATTGTTTCACTTTGTTTCTTAAAGAATCTGAGGTGGGACATTGAATCATCGGGTCATCTAGTGGGGAAAGTTACAAGTACTTCTCTCTAAGTATAGCAGAAAGGGTGGTCCTCACTCCATCTGCACACTTACCTGGAGCTCAGTATGATTCCCATACAGGAATGTGTGTGTGTGTGTGACTGTCTGAGACATATCTGGGATTCTCAAATGAGGAAATATTTTCTGAATCACCTGGTTTGATTGCAATCAAGTTATTCATCTGTGAGGTCATCGTCTTATTGGGTGTAAATCTTCCTTAGATTTTCTGTGCATATAGATTTAGTTCCTGTGTGTTATGGTCTTTATTACAGCTCATGTTAACTCCACACCTACACACTAGATCCTCATATTTAACACTTGTAGAAAACAGAAAACAAGACTTTGCTATCTTAACCTTTGTGACTGTGCAGCTCCTCAAAGATAAGATCACACACCCTCCATCCTGAATTATACCAGAGGTTAGCAAGCAAGCAGTTTTGGAAGCACTTCTCCCCCTGTATTAGTAGAGGTTAGCCTTCACCACCTCCAGCACTGATGGCACATCTCAAACTTGTTTATACACCTACTGTGCAGTCACAAATTTGATATCAACCCTCTATCAAACTCTCCTAACTACTCCTGAAAGAAGAGCACAAGAGTAATATTTAACTTTTTTCATGCAGACAACTTGATTTTCTTGATTTTCACTTTTTTCTGACTGAATAGTCTGAAAAATGTAAACATGAATTAATCCGCTCATTAATTTAGATTTTTTTTAATTGATTCATTTGTGGAAGTTTACTTATCTATGTTCAGCTTGTTTACAAATTAAAGCGCCGTCCCCTACTGTAAGATGAGATGATGAGATTACAGCTGTCTTGTAATTAAATGCTACATGACAATGAAGAGCTGTTTCCCAGCTCTGTTGTGACTACGGCGGCCCTGTTGTTCTCCACTCAGATGGGAAAAGAACCAAGCTGTCTGTTTCAGGGGAATCACACGGCTGCAACCTGGCAAGAGCCGAACACAGGGTAACGCTCGAACATCTACGTCCACGTTCCAGAAAACAAACATTCACAGGACGCTGGGGAAGATGATATCCAATGCCACCCAAGGACCGTAACAAATGACTCAATATTTCTGAGCATCAAAGCCACAGTGTGCAATGTGGCGTCTGACCTGCGAGGTCGCTGGACTCCATGACATCAGACCCAGTATCACGTCATGGTCAACCTCAGCCCCCGAGTTGCTAATTAACACCAGACAGAGGGATCATGGACAAAGCTCAGGGCATTCCCATTCATCACTGAGCAGCTTAGTTTGTTAATTTGCAGATGTAGAAGAGAGAATAATAACAGATTGAGCAAATTAGAGGAAAGAAAAACCCAGGGGATGTATGAATTAACAAATAAAAAGGTGGGTGAACTTAGCGTAGGAGGTTTCACCGTCTGCTTCATCCCAGCATCTCTGCAGTCACACTGCTGATTACAGCACAGCGCCGCACTCCAGGCCCTTCTCTCTTGTGACCCAGCAGCCCGTGAAGTGTCATCAACCTTTATGAGATGGAAGGGCCCAGAACAGAGGCCTAAAAGCCTGGTACATGAAAGAGACAATGTTTGCTTTGCTGCCTTTTAAATAGACCCAGCAAAGAGCAGCAGCAGTGTGCAGAGGGGGGAAAAAGAAACGCTTGAGGAGAGAGAAAGGCTGAAAACACATACAACTGATTCTCTGAAGCTCCTTCTCTAAACAGTGAGCAACAAGTCCTCCCAGAGCTTTTAAACATGAATTAATGTAGATTCCAGGCGTATTTTAAGTCCGTCTGTGACGCCTTGACTCACAGGTGTGCTGGAATTTCGTAGGGGTGCGAGGATCTTTGCTGTAATGGGCATTCCAGCGTGTCAACATTACCACCGTTTCCCAGCAATCAATCATGGTCATGGCGTGCTTCAAGGAAGAAGGATAAAAAAGAAGCTGCAGGAGTTTGTCTGTCTGTTTTTTGTGCAGGACTGTGTGCAGGAGTGTGTGCAATGTACTCCAGGTACTAGGTTGGATTGAGAGGTGTATGCATGGATGAATACATAGCTTTACGGCAGATAACCTGTCTCATAAGTAAAAGTCACAAAAGTAGATCCTCTTATCCTGAGAAATTAGGACTCAGTGAGAGTCAGGGGTTTGACTCCTTCTGGGTACGCCCATATTAAAACAATTCATGCAATAATGGTAAATCTGTGTGCACTCGATCAAAGCAACTCAATGATTAACAGTACACTACTACATCTTGGTACTGAAACATTTCCCTTTTCCTGTGTCTGATCTTGGTGTCTTTACTTCCTCAGAGTTTCCCAGCCCCTAAATCTGAATCTTCTGGAAAAGCTGGTGACCCTGGTTTGAGCTGGAAAACTCTGGGGTTGCGTTCGTCTGGCCACACACCAGACGATTTTTGGGCCTGTAAATATCAAACATGTTTGATATTTACGATTCCAGATTGGGCCACCTCCAATGGAAACACAGAGGACGTTGCTCATCCTCCATATTTGTTTTTCCTCTGAAGTCACGTTTGATTATGTGAGTTTCTGTGACATCTCGTGTCTCGAGCCATTGTGTGGAGTTAAATTCTGCATTTTAACCTACGACTGCCTTCGTTGTTTTTCACACAAAGTATTTCAGCTGCAGAAAAGACAGTTTACTTCACACTGGCACCTGCACGCTCATGTGAATGGTCATGTGATAGGTGTTTTCAGGGTTAGGGTTAGTATGGATGGGGATAATTTCTGATACGGATCATTTTCATTTGAAGCCATCGTCGACGTAGTCTAAGTAGGGGTGTGCTGCTTCTTTTCAAAACAAAGTCTGCTCTGTGCTACAGTGATGACCGCACAACTAAAAGATGAAATATACTGGAAGCTGTTTTAGCAAAGAGACAAACAAAAAAACATGAAAGGTCACGACAATCATCACAAGACGCAACTGTACCGATTGAAAAGCCTTAAAAGGAAACCACAGAGCAGCTGAATCATCCCTGCGTTATTATGCACGGTAATACATGACCTTTCTGCTCCTGCTGCCTCGCTGACTCATCGCTTTTGATGTCAAGGTGACTTCACTGTTTGTGTCATGCAGAAAACATCCTGAGTCGTCTGACCTGTTGATATTCCTCTAATTTCTATTGGACACCGACAAAAGACAATAAAGGTTTATTTGTGCCCCTTCGATGGTCGCCACCCATTTAATTAGACACACACACCATGTGTGCACACCCTCCTGTTGTATATCTGAAAAATTATTTCATGTAACACAATGTTTTTTTCCCATGCTCAGTTAAGTATGTAGCAACTGAGTGGTGTCATCTGTTTATGTTATCTCTCCTGCTCATCATCAGGGCTGTTTTACAGCATAGAGAGGAAAGAAGCCAGACAACTACTAATGCACAAGTTCTTTTCTTTTGCTGTAAATTAAATGCACATTACATGATACAACTGGAGCATAGTGTATATTCAAAATCTGAAAAGCGTACATATGCAAAAATCCAAAAAACTGTGAATATTTCCAGATTTTCAGCTCATGTTGACTTCACAGCGAAAACAAAGACATGGCTGTAGCTTTATCGCCAACAGGTCCTCTTGGGTGCAATGACCTGATTTCATCATTAATAATCATCTTATCTATGATTACTTCATCTTAATGATGTTACTTCATCAAAATCATGCGTTTCTCTCTCTCTTTTGTTTTTATCTACTTTCCTGCACTCACTCTAAAGGTCATTTGTAATGTAAGAAGCATCAGTGAGGGTGCACGGACCCCTGACCACCGAGCCTGCATCATGATCCCAACAACGACTTTGCCTTTAAGAGGTGGCTTCTCTCTTTTATGTTTGCTTACAGCAGCTGTTCACATGTGACCTGTATTGTTTTGTCCAGTAAGGCACAGTGTGATATCACTCTCTGGCCGACTCCTATGTTAAGACAGGTAATTGCATGAGAAGATTTGGAAATGACTTCCACGGTATGACTGCGTTTCGAGGGGCGGCTGCGGAGTTGAAGCATCGACACACTGGGCAGTGTCCGCCTTGCTTGACACTGACACTGCACATACGCACTTTCTGACACCGCTGACGGCCGGCACATGTGTTCAGCTCGCCATCAGATCACGTTCACCCCAAAGCCAGGAGGGAGGCGAGACTGTGTTGTGAGGCAAAACATGAGGGCGTTCACCGCCGCCGTGTTCCACACATTCTCAGCTAATCAGGAACTGCCCTGCTTGGAGACACACAGTCCACTGAATAACAGCATGCACTGATAAGGTCACCAAATTAACTAAAGCTGGAATCAAGAATCCGAAGCTCTTTCTAATCCGTGACCGACAAGATTAGAGGGTTTCCACTCAACATATGAGTCACTGAAGGAATCACTCATGGACCTGAGCAGAGCTGGACACAGAGAGGTGCCTGAGTTCTGAAAGCTCGGCTCCAAAATTAAACATCTTCCTTAAAGTGGAAGCAATTTACTATTTAAATGTAGTAATCACACGCTCTGTGTTTATTGCATATGAACTGTGAACATCTTCTTTGCCCTTTCACATGCAGCACGGTGTCTCGATGTTCATTGGCGTCTTTGTGTAAATGTCCCTTCATTTTCCTCACCCTTTGATTTTTATGTTCCTCTGTTTTTGTGCCAGTCGTTTATTAGAAACATCATCACCAGACCATCACCATGACTCCTCTACTCTGTCGGACATTACACAGGCTTTGAACAAAGGAGCTGTGAGGTTAAAGTCTGTTTAATGTTCGATACAACTGATATGAACATTTGCATTTTCACACACTGCTGCAGTGAAAGCAGCTGAAAACTGTGTCTGTTATACGCTCCATATTATACCTGTTGTAAGAGCTGTTGAATGGGTCATACGTGGGTTTGGAGTAGGGATCAACTGATTAACAACATGGCCGCATTTTTACGGTAATCAGCATCAGCTGCTTTTTTCACCGATAAAATAAATTGATTTTAAAACACACTCCTTTGGCCCTGATTTGTGTTGGACTTTGTTATTCTACAAAAATGTAAAATGTTTTTATCACAGATTTTACACAGTGTACCAAAAACGAACTAACAATACACTGTATTCAGTCTGATCCCAGGTGTGTTATTCTAAGTTTTGACAGCAACGTTTTCATTTTTACTGCAAATGAATATCGGTTTGAAATATCAGTAATCCATTGCTTTGATTACCAATAATCAGTATCAGTATCGGCCCTGAAAAAAAACATATCGGTCGATCCCTAGTTTGGAAGTGAGGACAGAGTGAGTTTGATTAAGGTTAGGTTTTTCATAAGCAGTTTAAAACAGAGCGATCTGTAACCACTTCTTCATTATAAAATTGTGTCTAACTCACTTTAATGTAGTTTTAGTCAGTGATAAAGACATTTCTAAAGACATGTCAAAACTGTAACTATGAACACGCCACTGAATGAAAAATTGAATATCAATTTACTGTTTTACAATGAAATATCTATTATGTTAATGAAGTATGAATAGTTGTGATTTGTCTCGTATGTGGAAATTTAGCAAAACTGAGGAATCTTAAAGTTCAACATTTCTTCCAACAGTTTAACAGGAAGTGCTTGTCTCGTGCAATCATCTTCATGTTTCCTCTCTGTCCTCGTTTGTTTCTTCTATCGTTTGCATCCACACACCGTGAGCACAAATGTTATGATTCTCTGGATTGGACGGATGAAACAAGAAAAGCTAAAAAAAAAATTTTTCTTAAATTAAAAAAACACTGCTCACAAGACTGACTTTAAGTTGCATTGATATCAAAGTTAGTTCTAGAGATCTTAAACGTCGAGCGTCCCATGTGCAGCGGGGCACAAAGAGACAGCGAGAGGAATTTGTGTCTGGCAGAAGTCGGACAATATGCAAAACAAGTGTCTGTGTCTTTTTCCCCAAAGCGAAGGCAGCCTCGTCTCTGAAAAGGTTCCATACATGAGGTAGCGAGGAGAATGCCACACAAGCTAAAAAAGACAAACTGGGGAGAGGAGAGAATACACTTTCTCCCTCCCTCTCCTTGCTCAGTGATCCAGCACAGTGAACACAAAAGCTACTGTTTGCCACTGGGTCGAGGAATCCAACCAGTTACCTCGATGAGAAAAAAAGCCCCAGAAGTGCTTCTCATAGAAAACACAATGCAAAGGATCAGAAATCAGAAAGACACGTCTCAGTGGAAAGTGAGATGTATTTTTTGAAGTGGGGAGAAAAAAAATGGCTGGAATTTACTTCCAAAAATAGTAATCAATGTAACTCATGATTTACTAATATAAATCTCAGGGAACATATATGAGCCTATATGAGACGAAGGAAGATGCTACAGATTTATTTAACATATTTTAACAGGTCAATTACATACAGCTGTTTATAAAGGCAAATTCACATAAATTAATATATATATATCTGTTGAACATCTATAGGAAATAGTTTTGATTTGATTTAATGAGGTTTGAAACATCGAGACTCTGCCACCAAAACTACTACTACAAAAATACTAATGTCCCAGTTACTCTGGATCGTCCTCACTGAAAACAGGTTTCATTCACAAAAAGTTGTAAAAACTATTTTCAGTAACTTCTTGGCACTTGTGAATTTGACACTTTGAGTAAAACCCCTCAAGAACATTCAATTAAAAAACAATCAAGTACATACTAGTATAGATATTTTCTCAGTTTTTCGATGTACATGGTTTTCGTATATCATGTAGGATATGTGTTCTTTCTGATACCTGACGCATCACGTTGTTGTTAAATGATGTTATATGCAAGTCTCAGCTATTGGTATGAAGTTAACATCAATATTTACAGCTGTTTCAGTCCAAAACTTAATTCCTATAGTCAACAGTTATTTCTTGTTCACATGCTAACCACCTGTTCTATCTCCTCTTTCTTTTGACTGAAGTTGGCATGACGACTACTACTGACAGCGACTCCTGGTCAACCTGTTTTGTAACTATCCACTACTGTGCCACTGTAGCTTTCTGCCCTGTATAAGTAACACTGTGAGTTCATATTATAACCTCTTGTCCTGTAAATACAATGACGGCCTTAACTCCTTGTAAGCGAGAAACCATGTAGCAGAGAAAACTTACATATAACCCCTTTCAGCATCATGTAGTTTAAGCACATTTATACTTTAATATTTCTTGTATTTAGGATCTGCTGTATGTCTGTAGGTGGAGCTGTGCATGTTAGTACCTGGATGTTGCATCGTTGCACACCAAAGGTTGGCTATTTAATATATACTATACTAATATATGACAATAAAAGTGTTCTGATCTGTTCTATTTTAGTCAGACTCACTATCAAGTATCAGAGATTCACAATAGTGATTAAAATATTGAAATATGTGGCTGTGAACAATCAGATCTGTCCTCCTGATATGTGATAAACAACAAAAAAAAAACTCAAACTAAATATAGAGGCTTCAAGATGTTAGAAAAATGATTCATATTACACCTTGTTGGAAAAAATTTGACGTGTTTAAATTTCTTCACTCTTCTGAAATAAAAAATCTGAAGGCTCTGCTCAGTAAACACTGTTTCATTGGATGAGTAATTGCCGTCAGTCTGGTCCAGATTTCTTCCAAAAGATTTCTTCATCTTTGTGCCTGTGGTGAACCGAGCGCATCCGTGATAAATCCTCGGTACTTTACGCTGCTTTTAGAGGAGAATAATTCTTGGGGGCTGGTGTTTCTATCACCCAGTGTTTATCCTGGGAAACACATGCTCAGCAGACAGATTTCACATCGTGACTAGAGGAGGACATCCATCTCCGTCGGAGGGAGATCTCTCTGCAGATTTGGCGCCTTTTAACAGTACTACTTACCTGAACATTTCAAACCTGAGGAGAAAAAGAAGCACTCAGAAGAGACGAGCATCAAATTATCAGCCAGATAAGACCTGCTGATGTGGTTTACAAGTGCCGCCACATTCATAACGTTCTTTTCCATCAACACAGTTTCGTGTTGCAGTGAACCCCCGCCCCGTCGAGGCATGATGGGAGAGATTACAGGGTTTTACTGTGAGGTTTGGTTCACTAAGTTACAAAGCGCGTATTTCAACAGGGAGGAAAAATTACTAGATAAATGCATCAGTCCTCGATTCTTAAAACAACGTCCACGGATTTGGCATAATTCAGAGATTATGAATGATGAAATTCGGCTAATGATATCTCACTTTACAAAAATAGATGAGTGGCATTTCGGAGAAGCGCTTTGGTTCATTTTATTTTTCACCTGTAGCAACTGTGTCTCCTGTGTTTTATTTAGAGCAGCATTCCAACTGGACCACATTTAGAGGAAGGTTTATCATACCTGTCATACTTTCAGAGCCATTTCCCTCCCTTGTGAAGCCTAATATGCTCAGTCGCATTCTCAGGATGAGACCACACAGCTTCTTATACAACAACACATAGCTGAGGCCAAGACACCTGATTGGTGGAGGAAGCGTTCCAGCCATGTCGTAATCCCACAACGCATCGGCTGGAGGTTATGAGAGATGGAAATGGTTTTTGATACTAACGCTCAGCAACCAGGGATCTCGGAGACAAATCTGTCTTGTTTTCCCCACTGTGTCCATCTCATATTTATAATTCATTCACATCAACTGTTTTTTTTTTTTAAAGAAATGTTACAATGCCTCAGCGCCGCTGTTCACAAAATCATGTTAGAGAATCCCCTCTTGGATTTTATGGTTGTAATAAAGCATATGTGCCTATATTTCATTGGAGACCACCTTCAAATTTCAACTGCGTTCAAATGTGGTGGACTGTTTAGTTGTCATACACACATGAACAATTTCTTAATTCATTTATTTTTATTTTTTGGCTCAGTGAAATCCTGATATAAATCATAAAATAAAAATTCTGGTTTCAGTTTCAGAGGACCAAGTAATATAACATCACTATTAGCTCTTTAAAACTCTGGATCCATGGGTCCAAAATCAATGTCCCTAATCAGGAGCATGTTCTGCACTGGACTAGGTGGAAAAATCCCTTATCTGATGCACCTACTGAGATGAGAGGGGGGTGATCCCATACTCCAAGAAGATGGAGATGTCCTTCTGGGAGGAGGGGCGGTGGTGGGGATGGTTGCCTGTTGGGAATGGCTGTGTAGGCATCACTGGGGTCATCAGACGGGCGACCATGAGTTTTAGCAAAGTTACTTATTCTAAAAACTGGATAAGATACTGGACAAAATACTACATTGAACATTTGTGCCAAGCTCCTCCGAGGTCTTACTGAGATATTGTGTTCACCAGGCCAATACTGATTTTGTGAGGTCACCACACTGTTGACCTTTGACCCCAAACCTCGAATCAGTCCATCCCTTGAGTCCATCAATGCTGTTACTGAGATACTGTATCTCCAAGAATGGGACAACGTACAGACAGAAGTGCAGATAACCTGAAAAACAACATGCAACTCTGGCTGTTGTCAACCCAGAGGCCTGAAAACATTATGAACACACACTACCTCAGACAGCTTTGTAAAATTACGAGATGACATGATGCTGAATTAAAGGGGGAAAAAAGATAAAAGGGAATTTATGACGAGCACAAGCACAAATGTTCATGATGATTTAACAATAAGGAAAAACTTTTTATTTTACAGGATCACTGCTCTGAGACCGTTGAAAAACTGACAACACACCAAAAACTTCCCAATACACGCTGCTGATGTTTACAGTAGCTGCTTGTGCTGTTGCTACGACAACGTGTGGATGCTCTCAGGGCACCGTATTATAAAAATTGAACCATAAAAACAAAGGTTGATCGGTGCCAATCTGTGCCAAACCATATTCACACTCAGCACTAATAGAGAAAACCTGGCCTGCAGTTTTATAATTATGACCCAACAACAGACAAACAGTCTGAGTCGTCACTGTCAGTTAAATCCACACATCCACACATGGATGTAATGTAATGATTATGTCATTTAGACAGGCTGCAGAGTGAAAGTCATTCACATACAAATCCAGCAACAGGAGGCTGAAGACCCCGCCCAACAATATGGCGTTAATTTTGGATCACAGCGTTCGTCTTATCAAAATATTTTTGCCCCACCTTTCATCAAAATACCTCAGTAACCTTGGAATCTGTCAAAACAGCTTGAGTGCATCGGGTTTACCTGCAGCGTCCGATTCCATCAGTATAGACGTCTGAGATACTCCCGACGACGTCACAGATTAGCGGGTGTTTTGTTAAACAAAGGTGGGTTTGATTGTGAGCAGAGCTCGGCACTCCACCTTCCAGGCGTTACATAAAGCGTGAGCCTCGACTTGGCATCGTCCACCTGCAAAACAAAGCTCCATGAGAACATGACTGAGCAATGCTAAACCCATGACCCCACTTATGCTCGTACCCCACATCACCCTGCCTGCCACCCCCTCGACAGCTCATTCTCTCCATTTCAGTCTCCTCCCTTCCTCTCTCTCTCTCTCGCTTTTTCCTCTCCCAGGATATGAAGATGTTTGAAGCATTAATATGGAAAAATGCAGCAACATATTCATTATTGTGAGTAGTTAGTAGTACCACTGGTATCTGCTGTAGTTAACTATGGGGAAAAGTAGTGAAGTGAACACTAATAATTAGTAGTAGTACCTGTACCTGTAGTGGTGAAAGGCATGTATGTAATCAATAAGAAAGCTAAAGCTTAGTGACAGTTCAGTGCACCAGTTTCAGCCAATCACATGGAATCTGTTTTAACATATATGCGTCTTGTATGTTGCATTTAATGCTCATTTTAATACTATTTAATGGGGTTAAAGGGTTTAATATTTGTATATTTTACATTTAATGGTAGGTTACAGTAGCTATGGTAACAGTCTGGCCTTGTATCCTTGAGGTGGGTGTATGACTCTTTAATGAAAATACTTCTTTAGTAGTCGATCAGAAGTTTCCTTTGACTGTGATTTTCTTTTACTGAATAGCTGTTACTGAGACCGAGCTTGTTTCCTCCAGATCCCAAAGTGCTTCTGAGTTTGTTTGTTTTGTTTTTTTTTGTCTCTCTGTATCACTCAGGTGTCATTTCTGCTTTCTGCTCCGTGAAGTTTTAACAACATGCACTCCTGCACCACATCACCTGTGACTTCCTGGTCATCTCCAAACAGCACTTTTGTTTGGTAGTACTTTATTTTACTGTCCTTACATCCCAGCTACAGGTCAGCTGAGTGAATCAGAGAGGACTAAACTTCACTTTGCTTTGGTGAAAAGATAAAAATCTAAAAAATTAAACCCATGAAGGCAACTCATGGGCTTTTGCTTCATGTCAACCCTGTCTTTCTCTCTCTCTCTCCCTTGATTTCCTGTCTCTCACACTGTCCAATCATAATAAATGTGTCAACAGTCCCTAAATACAGCACATATTTTGATAGATATTGGATTTTTTTTTTTTTTGGTGGACATGTTTTCAAATGTGTCTAAAAGATATTTTTTCCTGCTGATCCTGTCTGTGCACAGTAACACATCACTCTGTCTCTGTACTGGTGCCTCCAGTCACTTCCTGTAATTAGCAGTGCACTGATCCACATCTACTGCATATAACACACACTTACTGTGGGTGACTACCTCACCCAGCTCCACCTCAAACTGCCCACATGAACCCACTACAAAAATATTTTATACACAGACAGCCAAATACCGGCAGAAGAAAAGGTTTCTTTGTCAACATATTTCCACTTCTGATTCATAACTAATAAGATTTCAC
>OMNW01009051.1:11974-30051 GCA_900303245.1 Selene dorsalis
ACTCATTAGTCTTAACAAGTCACTTTGGGATTTCTACAATATAAACATACACAAACACAGTAATTTGTCCATATTTGTCTATGTGAAATGTGTTTGAAACATACAGTATGTACAACATATATGCAGCTTTGGTTTGTAAACATAATACATATTCAGTATATCATTCTATCTGATTATACACATCATGAATCAACTTTCACATCTATCATCTATCATTGCTGTGTAACTGAACATTGGAAAACATTTATTAAAAAAAAAGAAAGTAAATTCTTATTAAATTAGTTATATGTGGCGTGCTGTTGCTGAGACCTAATTAACAAAACCAGATGTGCTTTTAATCATAAGAATGTGTTTCACAGAGCAAAGTGTGTATAACGGCACTTCTAAATTGTGCACTGTGAGTGTTCCTGTTGTGTCAAGCCTGTGTTAATATATGCCAGATCCCACTGAATAAGAGCTGCGGTGACTGTAAAGATGTGTTGTGTGTCACTGGAACAGTCAATTCATTAATGTAGTGCAACTGTCATTTTGTGTTATTGGAAGCAAAGTACTTAATTAATATATGCAAATAAGTGCAAGATCACACCTTGCCAAAGTACAAGGCAGTGCAGTTGTGTGTTACTGTAAGTGTCTGTGTGTGATAATTAGTGTGTTATTTCTGGGTCCACTGTCTTCTAAAGTGTGAACTGAAGATATATGAGCCGAGTGTCTAAAAACTACCCTTGAATTTAAATACAAGTCTGTTGTGTTTTTCCACAATCCACCGCTACCTTTTATTTTGTGGATCTGCATCACCATAAACAAACACATGTATATGATCCAAGCTCCCAGGGTGACACAACAGGCGGACAAGGTATGAAGCTGGTAGGACATTGTGGAGGGATCTAAAAAGCTAATTTTCCCTGTGGCCTTCTGCCACCTCTGCCCTTCATATACAGCCATTTCCATAAAGTGCTTCCCCTGGGGAACCAACAATAATAAACAGTTATTAGTAAATGCATTATGCCAGCATGTCCCTTTTGCCCTCTTGCCTCTCCTCAATATTCAACCTACAAACACTCCCAGCACCACCGCAGCACCCAACCGGACCTGACACAGGGGGATGCATTCGTGGGTGTGCGTATATATGTGTGTGTGTGTGTTTGTGTTTCTGACCTATCCTACCACAGATTACTGAATTCGTGAGGGAATTGGACTAATGTTCATAATAGCGCCGGCCATTACTGTAAAAAGCTTTGGACGTTGTACACCTGCCAAACTCATAACTGTTGTGATTTCAACTGATTGCCTGGTGCTTTTCAGCATGAATCCCTTCATACTCCCTTTTTTTATTTATCCAGTTATTTCACAGTTCCCATTAAAGTGGTATAAATGACTCTGAATTAAAATTCAGATAATATCATCCCCAGTGTTTAGTGATTCAGCCTCTTCAATTAACAACTGAAGACCGATTGCTTTTGTAATCGGAGCTGATACTGCACCTATGTGTGTAAGCAGCCATACTGTGCCTGAAATGCAGATGTATTAGAATTTCTATTTATCCCTGATTAGCTATAGGCTAACATCCAAAGTCTGACTCGCTATAAAGACAACTGGCGACACATGTTTACAAGGCCAAATGGGCACCAGCACGTGTTGATTTTTTATTTATCTTTGTTCTTATCATTAGGACATGCACACAGACACATGCATGCGCATACACAAATGGCATAAAGAGGATACACAAACCTCCTTTCATAATCAAATGATCCTCAGCAGCTGAACTCACCATCCATGTATATAGAGATGGGGGGGGGGTTGTACAAAAGACAAGCACTTGCCAGGCCACTCCAGTCTGGATGCCCCAAACAAAGGTCCCTAACTGCATGGCCTTATTTACATGTCTATTGATTTGGGGGCACATGAGGAGGCTGGCGGTTGGGGGTGTGAGGGCACAGAGTATGCTTACTCGAATGAAGCCGTCCTGTTGTGTCTGTGTTGTAAGAGGTTGGTCATTAAGGCAGCTGGAGGCACACACCACTCAAAGACCCGGTGTGTGTGTCTGACTGTCTGTAGATGTGTGTTTTTGTATCGGTGCTCATTCACCAATTTTCCTGACCCATACTGACCCCCATAACTGCACTGTACTGGCAGCTGTGTGTAGAAATGTTGCATATAAACATTTTGCTTCATTTATTAGGACCATCCTGGGCTTGCAATAAACCCAAGTCCCAACATTAATTAAGCACAAGGCATTTTTGTTGGGATTACCTCTGTTGATTTCTATTAGTCACTAAACGCTTTACCTAGGCTCATAGCCAGAAATCATTTGGTACAATGACACTGTCAAGATTCCAAGGATATGAGAATAAGCAGAGCTGAGATAATGTAGGGTGAGTGGTTTGACAGTCGATGATTTTGAAATGATTTTTGTCTGGTTCTTTTCCCTCAGGGCTCAGAGTTTTTATTTTGAATATCATATTGTTTTCTTTTTGGCAAATCTGCAAAATCTTAAGGAGACATTCATACTAACTACTGAGCCACCATACCCACTGACCACTGCTTGTGTGGCTTTGTCCATTACCTAGACAACTGAAATGTCCAATCACACACCACCGGATTTCCATGGAATTTTACACCAATTTTAATGTCCCGCAGATGATAGCCAGGTTTCCCCCATAGCACTGGGAATAATATAGATTAGGACTTCTTTGGTTTTGAGCAAATTAAAAACTACAGGATGGGTTGCCATGACACCTTCCCCTAATTGGATGAATCTCAGTCATTTTGGTAATGCCTCTGGCTTTTCCTCCACTAAAATATCTTTCAAGCTACTTTATAGATTTCCCACAAAAAGTTGGCACAAAGATTCGTGGCCCTGAGAGAATGAATCCTGACAACTTAAGTGATCCCTTGTCTTTTTGCTTCTTGTGTCATCAGCTGATGACATTTTCAGTTAACTTGTAAAGCATTTCAACACCTATTGGAGTCATTAGGGCTCTTTTGGTACAGAGGGTCATGATCCCCCATCTAATGAATGATGCCCTGACTTCAGAGGATTCAAAACCTTTGATAATATTTTTGATCAGTAAGAAGAGCACTGATTTGTAAGCATCACTGCAGATGTACAGTATACATGGTATTCTGGTTTGTAATGTTTTCATCAGTGTTCATCATCATTATTTGAGCCCTATAGGAGCCTATAGGTTTGTTTCATACTGAACACTGTTAAAAAAAGAAATAACATGTGAATATTTTGCATGTCTAGTTGAACATTACACCATGTCAGGTATGTCAAACAGCCCAACCTACATTATGAATACATTCATTTGCAGTAGGTTATGTAAGGAAGCGTGATAGAGTTTAGTTAGCAGTCAGATTAAATTTGACATTTATTGCATGATCTATAAAATGTGCATGAAACAACTTGTATGTGTATGGTGATTGCATTAACTGCATTACAGTCAAAACTGAGATGATGTATCCGCTGACTGCTACAACAACAGATCTTTATTTTGACGACCAAGATCATTTCTGAGAAGCCAGATCTATTGCGGAAATGACTGTTATACATTCCTACCCAGCACATGTAATGACTATGCCATGAGCTTGTTAATAAAGAGAGTGAACACCAAGTGAAAACAGTCAGGGCTTCAAACAGAATGGGTCAGCAGCGTCCTGTCCTGATGAGTACATTTTGACATGAGGAAAATTGAATTAAACACATCAAGAAAGAGAAAGAGAGAGAGAGAGAGAAGAAAAAAACAGGATGGAGCCAGCCTGTGAAGAAATAAGGAAGGGAGAAAGATGGAGAACAAGTGGGGAGCAGACAGTACCCACAAATGAATAAAAGTCAGGGAGAGAGGAAAGGAGAGATAGAGGCGGAGCAGCCTAATTTGTACATGGCAGCTAAGTAAGGAGTGCAGGCTAATTACTGGCTGAACAGGGCAGGCACAGGCTGTTCATGTCAAAAAGGACACAGCCACTTATTAGGCATCAAAGTGCATTCATATCACAGCACAAAGGAGATGGGGGTCGAGGGGGCACGGGAGAGGGGTAGAGCATGTGTAAATGGTGGAGGGGGTGGGGTTTAGCTAATGAATGTCATTGAGAGGTGCATTATGGGACCCTCTCGTCAGGCCGGTAGCTGTTTGTGGGTTTGGAACACACAGAGTGGCGACTGCAGATGGGTTTGCTTTCACTGTGTTTAAAGATGTAGCAGAGGAGATGATGGTGAAGAGGCTATGAGGGAGGGGTTGACACAAAAAGAGAGAAAGAATGGGTGGAAAGATATGAGAGGTCAGTTCAAGCTAAAGGACTGATGAAGATGAGGTGTAGAATAAAGCAATGGACTTCAGAGGTAAAGCATAGTGAAGTAAATGCTCAAATCAAGCCTGGTCAAGTCAGGTATAACATCTGCATATGTTGGTGCACCTGGCAGCTTTGTGAGAGGGTCATCTACCGCCTCAGCTGAGACTGTCCAGCACAGAAGGAGACACACAACTGGCAGGAAGCCCACTGGTTTGAAGCAACCAGTGTCGACCACAACCTTGGCTGAAGAGTCAGCGCAGAGTAACAAACTGGCGCTCAACAGTGGCAGCTTGCACCGTCAGCAGCAGGAAGACTTAAAAAGTCAGCATGCAGTGTGAAACCTGAAGACTTCCATCACCACCTGGCAAAGAAAACAGACCAGTCTATGAAAGTAAGTAAGATCCTGAACTTTATCCATGGATCTACACGCCAACTAGCAGTTCAACATCCAGCTACATGAAACGTCCTCACACGTCTGCATCCCAGAAACCAAGTGATTTCAGCGAATTCCATACTGTCTTGATAATACTAGTCCCGTTCAAAAAGGGTCGAAGAGAAACGGAGAGTGAGGTTTTGGGACCCACATCCGGTAGTGGTGGTGCAGCAGCGGGGAAGTGGATCGTAAACTGCTGCTTCCATCCCAGCATCCTGGGTTCGCAGTATATGAACCAGGGAACCAGAGAAACCAATAAATCCTGAAGTTCAACCTCTAGCTGCTCACACCCAGCCTGGGCTGGCATGGGATGAAAGAAACCCCGGGCCTAACCACACACACACACACATAACCATGGCTCACCCCCTACCAGCCC
The DNA here is from genome assembly GCA_900303245.1 of Selene dorsalis. NCBI lineage: Eukaryota > Metazoa > Chordata > Actinopteri > Carangiformes > Carangidae > Selene > Selene dorsalis. The sequence goes on from OMNW01009051.1 coordinate 17,074, forward strand.
CCTGCCTGGACCATGGCCCGCAGCCCAGCGCCTATGGAGCGTTTATTAGAGAGGAGACTGAGCACCATGTGCTGTGGCCCAGGCTGGAGGAATGTGTCTGGTCAACAGCAGATTACAGTGTGGAGGTAACTACAAGGAAGCTCCCTGTTTGTGCTACATCTGAGTGTATTTGTGTAGTATATAGATGTATATGTTTTCCCAGGAGAGCTAAAAGTGCATTTGATGGTGTGTCCACAATGGACCACACGGTTGGTGACGCAAAGCTGTATAAGCATGTGTGTCTGCCTAGCGTGTGTTTTTCAGTAAGACATACTGCAAAACCAGAGAAAACGCTACAGGGACGAGAGAAAAACAACAAACAAAAAAACTAAGCTTCGCATCAACTGTAACGTCAGTAAACACAGATTTTACTTCTTCAACCTTGAGTTAAAAAGTTCAAATGCACAGTCTTCTCTGACATCATTATCCAGATCATTCACACCGCACACATGTTATTTGTTGATAGGATGACTAACTCCTCAGTGCCACATGTGCCACAGTGAACTACATCTACAGAAAAGTAACTTGACCCATAAGTGAAACAATTAAAAGTGTGTCTTTCCAACAACTGTTTAACTTGAATGGTCTCTTAGATACATTTTAATCAGGTTATTATTTAAGCTATAAATAGACTCTGCTTTCAGTGCTATTTGCAGGACTCTTTTTGTTTCCATTGACAAGTATGCACATAAGCAAACTAGCCTTACATGTGGAATACCTCAAGGCTAAATTCTGGGACCTCTTTTATTCAACTTATATAAGCTCCCACTTGGCCTTGTTATGTAAAAGTGCATCTGGAAGCTGGTGCATGTTTGGTGCTAAGTCACAAACTTTGCCTATTATGATCTGAAATATAGACCACAAGTTTGATGATACATATCCAAACAACATCTACTGACACTGTTATTCACAGTAGGGTAGATCACTGTACCAGTTTTTTTTTTGGCCTTTTCCTGAAAAACATTGTCGGTTCCAAACAAACAAACAAAAAAGCGAAGACCAGGAGGGCTGAACATATTCCACCGGTTCTCATGGCTCTGCATTGGCTACCAGTGCATCCGAGGACTGACTTCAAAATACTGTAATTGTCTATAAATCACTTTGCGGTTTGTGTGACGTGCTTTCACACTCTGAACCAGCTGGTCCATGAAATATTGGGGAGGACAGGAGGACAACCAGTCCACTGCGTCGTGTTACAGTTAACTACTTCTGCCTATTTTCTTATATTCAATGGAAATGAAGCAGTAAAACAATGGCTTACAAGATTTCTTCAAAACAGCATCATTGCTGTTTTCAGATTAACCATACAGGCCTAATGAAGAAAGACGGAGCATTTATCAAGGATGTGAGATGTAACAAAAAGCAGGCCTGTGTTCAACACCTGTAAATGTCACAGTGGGAATTTTACGAAGCAAATTTCTGGAAAAAAAAAAAAAAAAAACTGTTCAGAGAGAAGCAGTCAGAAAGGTCTTCAACGTAGTTTTCAGTTATGTCACCCGCTCATCTGGAGGACAAAACATCTGTTCAACAACATGACGGACTCTGTACAGAGCAGCAACAAGGACTGTTCATTTCCCATGTCTATCAACCCACGAATAGAAACAGAAAAAAACAAGCAAATGTCGAATGTGAAACCAAATTTACCGCGCCAAATACAAAGGTCATCTAACTGATCGTGAAATGAGACACGCTGACAAACTCCCAGTTATGGGTGATTGTGATCACACAACAACAACAACAACAACATCCTTTTACAAACACATGTTGTCCGTCGCTCTCTCAGCATGTGTCAGTTAGTTTACACGCTCATGTAATGACTCACTGTTAACTGGAGTTAGTTAGTTTGTTAGGTAGTTAGTTAGCTGGCTCCCCTGACCTGCTGTTGCTGCATATATAACACACAGTTCATAGTGAATCCATCTACGTTAGGACAATAAACAAATATAAAATAAAACACCCCCAACCACCACACCACATAAGCCCTACAACACATACAATACATTGTTAAAGCAAATGTAAATGCTAAAGTCAGCTACTTTCCTAAGACTAATAGATAGCCTGGGTTGCTGTGGAGAAGGAGCGAATGGTGCAGTTTGGCCACTGCATTAAAAACGTTTAATGACACACATCTTCAGGTGTTGGCCTTAGAAAAGGAGAAAAATTCAGCATCACCCTCTAAACTTTTGGGATGTCGGACTTGCAGGTCCCGTACGCACACCGCTTTGGTTGACAGATCTCTCGTGCATAGTCACGGTTGCTAACGTAGGATTGATCCCTCTCTTTCTATGGTCTGGTCAAGACCAACCCGGCACTGGACCAACCCGATGTCAGTCTTGTATTGTGGTTGTTGATTGGTAAGGGAGGACGTCCTCCCTTGACGTATCATTTTACGTGTCTTAGCCAATCATAGATTAGCATGAAAAAAAAATAAAATGCATTGAGATCCCGCCACCGGAGGACAGAAGCCCCCCGTCCTCCTCTAGTGACTGTATTTCTATAGTTTTTATTGGTTTTCTCATATTTTAAGCTATTTCATCCCTGTATTAAATGTGCTACGAAATTGGCTTATCTACTATACTGTGTTTATTTACAGTACAGTGCATTTGTCGCTCTGGTTGTCTTGTACGTCTGATGATGTTTTCTTAATTTATCTATTTGCACGTGTTGATGTATTAGACAGGTGAAAATGTGTGATTAAACAGACATTTTGTAATGCTTTTATCTTGTGCCTATTTTTGCATGTACACCTGCTAAAGACAGAAATGGGTGCTTGTTGTTATTTGTATGTCTCATACAGGTGCAACATAAAGGCACTAAGGGCTGTGATGTCTGTGGCAAATTGAGTCAAATGGGGACAGGGGGGGGAAAAGCATTTCAAAATCAGCAGCTGAAGAATTTGGAAACTGTTTTGTATCTGTTCAGAGCACATTATTTGTAAATATGTGAAGAATAATGTTGTGTTTGTTTGCATCCTTCAGGCCTGGACATGTGCCAGTGTAGATGCTTTTAATGTAGTAAAGAGAAATAGAAAGAAAAAAAAAATCACCTTTAAACTTACCATAAATCACCTCAAAATTTCCACCAGCAGAACATACTGTAATACACAAACCTACATTTATTCCAACAACAATATGACAAGCAATATATTTATACATATTTTCTAAATTAGCATGCTGGCACTCTTATTTATGCCGTTTGGAACACTCAGGCGTCAGGGTCAAAGTCGTATTAGTAGAAGGTGAGGCCAAACAAATGAGATTATAGCTGAATTAGCTAATTATCATCATTTCCATTCCCTAACAGCCGGTAATATCTATGGCATAATGGTGCTTGTCAGGTTTATTGTTGTGTTTGTCTGGGAGGCTTTTGCCCTCTGGTCTCACCTGCCGAAACACATCGCCCATCCATTAGAACGCATTATGGAAATGAAATCTTTGTTGTATTTTTTTAATACAAGCCTTGATATGACAAGTTGTTTGTTTTCCCCTCTTTTTTATGTTTTTTTTTTTTGTTAGCGAGGAGGTAGCAATAGAGAAAAAAGAGGAGAGTGGGGCGTAGAGAAAGGAGGGGAAAAAAAGTATACGTGGCTTTATTCAAGGTTAGAGCAGGCTGGAATTTGTGAAGGAGTACCTATTACAGACAGACCTTTCAGGGGAAAATTGGACCTGTCTACCTTTTAAGGACGACATGCTAATTCATGTCAAAAAGGCTTTTAGTCAGGAGGATAGGACCAGTGGAAAGACTGTTGTGCTACATCCATATCCTGATACATCCTGATATCAATATTTTGCCTCAGGCAAAAATATTGATATCAGGATTTACTTTACAGGACTGCAGCATTTCTCATAAGTAAATCTAATCTGAAAACATATTGTGTTTTAATTGCATACTCATTTAAAAGCACAGCCATGGTTTACTGTTAATAAAATGACAAATTATGGCTGCCCAGTGACAATGTGCACCCCCAGGGTGGGTGATTTTTTTCATTTAAAACTCCCATATTATATAAAAGTAGACGTCCATGTGATATTCATTATAAAGCAGCTAGTTACCATGAAGGTATCAAAGCCTCAGTTCACAGAAAAGTGCACACAGCCGGGTATAATCCTGTATGGATTTTGTCATGTATTTCTAAGACTTCACAAAGCTTCCTGCAAGACCAAGCAGATATGCAACATCTCAATAACACCCCTTTGTGTAAATATGTGAAGTGGCCCTTGATTATATTAATTACACACTGATTAAATGGTACCTAATACCAAAGGGTATAGGTCTGGTCTCAACAATAGTGGAGACACAACAACATTGTTTGGTTCCAGATCAAAGACTAAGAGAAAACTTAAGTAAAGGTAAAATGACTATATTATTCAGTAGTACTCAGCAGTTCCCCCTTCCAGTAGATTTCACATTTAACAATGACTACATTTTCAGCAGCTACAACAGCAAAATGCCGCCAATCCAGCGATGCATCAGCAACTAATAATGTTTGGTAGCCAGCAGGTTTTTATTTGAAATCGATTTGGCTACTGGCTCATTACATATGACTGATGTTTTGTATGGTGTAACATCTCTTGATGTCTCTGTCTTGGTGGAAACCTGCTGATAGTCTGAAGGAGTCGCGGACACTGTTATCACTACCATTTTATATTAGGTTTATTCAACATGGTACAAGAGTAGCAAAGCTGAGACACCAGCACTGATGTACCTTCAAATCCAACATTTAATCCAAACTCACTTTATTTCTGGTATTTATTTATTTATTTATTTTGTTCATGTTTAGTAAAACCTAGTAGCAACTGAACAATTTCTATGTTGCTGACAGTAGAATAGCTTAATATAACTGGCAACCTGTTATGGTTTCCTATAATACTGTGTAGTGATATCCAGTGGTATTGTGTATGAAATATATGTGCCTCAGCTTGGACAGGAAGCTTTATCTGTAGTGGCCTTATTGTATCAGCTGTTGGCCATGTGCACTCAAACAAACAGGAAAATACAATATCATGCCCCCAGTGCTCTGGAGCCTGGGATGCTTTAGATTGTCCAGGATAATCTGATTGGTGATAGCAGAGGTGGTGGTTTTGGACCTGCTGGGGCTCCCAGACCTCTTGGGATCCTGTAACTGTGAGAGATCAAACAAAGAGCTGAAGTTCAAGAAGGACGACTGTCTGCCTGAGCTGATAACCTCCTCACCCCGCTGACACTGACACATCCCACTGAAGAAGTCATTCACACAAATGCTTTGGTGCTGACACACACATGCAGACATTTTTATGTTCACACACACACTTTTAGGATTTTTATTCTGTTTATTCTATTCTAACTTTTCCTTACTCTCCCTTTAGCTCTGCATCTTTCTCTCTGTCCCTACCATTCTTATTTCTCTCCACCTTTGTCTTTCCCCATCTTTCCTCCTCTCTCCTCTTTTAGCCCGCCAGAAAGTGAAGGGTCTTTCATTTTTCTGACACCCTTGTCCTTCAGCCTATTGATTGGCGACCGAGCTGGCGAGCCCCTGTCGGCTGCTAATAGAAAGTGAAGTTCATCAGCCTTTCCTTTCCCCTCACACACACACACACTCAGACAACTCAGCCCTCCACCACTCAGGGACCCTCCCATCAGCAGACACCCAGTGATCTACTGTTGAAAGGCCACCAAGCTAACCTTTGCAGCACTATCCTTACTTCCTAACAGGATTTGCTCTTCCTAGATGTCTGTTTATTTATTTTTGGTTGGTTTTGTCCCTGAGCTCTTGTCTTCTTGTATTGCATCATGACTACTGATTGCTTGCTGCTGCATTCAGGGTCAAATGCAAATTAAGATGCCTTTCAATTAAATACCAACTCCTTTCAGCGGAAACTGTAGCACCACTAAAGACAGAAAGACGTGCTGAAATGTTACAAGTATAGGCAGTTTGGTATAAAAGAATATCCGTTTTACACCTACATTAGTGGGGTAAACAACTTTTTCTTTCTTTCAAATATGGGTTAACTGATTTAAAAGGCTATTGATTTTTATACTGCTGGCCAAATTAGCCAAGGGACACACAAAATTTCATCACATGCAATTACAAGCACACACATGTAGTGGAGAAAGTAAACTGGTAGCTACCATGCAAAATGGATTTGTGACGTGGATTTGGTATAGGGCGCTTTGATTGGTGATGGTGTGTTTGTAAAACATAATTTAGGATACTGATCACTCTTTCATGCTTGAGGATAGCTAAACTAGAATACTGGTTATTACTAGTACTAGTTAACTTAAGTACAAGTATGTGCTCTGCAAGACATCCCAGCACAGAGCTGACAGGAAACTGCAGAGCTGGGTGATAGTGATTTATATGGGTCTGTTAATAATCTTTTGTTCTACCATAAAACGTACCAACTGATGCAGCTGTAATAAAACCAAAAGCTGTATATCCAAATCAATGTGAGTTAATTTTCATTCATTGAATGCACTAGATTGAGACACAAGCGAACGCGAGAGCATGGTCTTATACTTTACTTACTTAAAGATCCCCTGTGTGTATCGGATTCTGCAACAAAGTGTTGATTAGGAAAAGAAAAAGAGCTCTCCCATCATGCCTACACATTTTCTGAAAGGAGTCATCACGAATTATATTGGAAATGATAGTGATTGGAGATGACTCTATCATTACGCTGAGACATCCACGATCAACTCTATCTAGGACAATTTAGGTATTCCTGGTGTCAGAAACCAAAAGACTTCTCCCATAAGACGATGAAAGCTCCAATGACTAAAACACTGTAACACTGTCATTAGTGTTATTTAAAGCCTGTGGCAGAGAGGGTCAATTTGGGGTTTTCCTTCAAAATTGCACTCAAAGTCTTCCCTGTCATTTAAGACTGAAGTTAACCATGATCCATGGGTCATCTAAATCAAGACTGACTAGCATGTTGTCCTGGTACATCACATCTTAAATCAAAAGGAACTGTTCTTCACATGTTTTGATGCTAAAGTTTGAATGAATGAAATTATGAATAGTTTATGGTTTATAGAAGATAGCAAAAACTCATTTATGCTCAACACGCAGTGTGAGGTGCTTGTTGTAAATGATAGTGCATGATTTGTTCTTTGTCACAAATGGAGGCTCATAAACACAATGAAGGTATTCTTCAAGTAAATGCATTGGATGTTGGAGGTCCAGTCTGGATTGGATTCATTTGAATTCTGGGCAGGTGTACCCTCTAAACAACCCGCAGGACAGGTGTGAGTCAAATTCATAGATCACATTGACAGAAAACAGAACATTTTGTTTGTGTTTTGCTGCACTAATCTAGCTCTGTGTCCTGAGGTCTATCAGCCATTTATTCTTCTTGCAGCATGATTGCAATGCATGATGGTGTTAACTGCTTCATTAATGACCATTCGTTGTGTGAACACTCTAGGGAACTTGCAATTGATAGCGAGTGATTTTGGACACAGCTTTAGCTTTGTTGTTGTCACAGCACTCACTTACCTGTATTCACAGCCATCAGACAAACAGTCAGTGTGTCCAATCGTGTTTAAGCTTGTAATTTAATTCCTTATTTCATGGCTGCACTAATTGCTGCTTGATGCAAATCAGGCTGAAATGAAGCTTAACCCAAGACTAAGGGTGCACATTTTATTCAGACCTTTGAACTTATCGTGTTGGTCACAAACAAAATATAATGCAAATGGTCCCCTGGATCGTGTTGGTGTTTCATCAAAGTGACTTGAGGTTTGGTTCATTCAGACACTTTAATTACAGAAAGTAAATACAGGCTTATCACCGACCAATATATGTCTATAGCCTATATTGTACCAAATATGCTTTATTTGGATGTGGTGGCTATTACTACCTATTCCCAAGCAATCCTGTTAATTTTCTTTTTCTTTCCAAGCAAACCCTCCAGTCTTTATACAGCGCATTCCCTGGTAAAGACTTCAGAACTGCACATGTTCAGTTCAGTTCAGTTCAGTTCAGCCAAATCCCAGAACAGGACTGAATGGCACTGATGTCAGTGAACCACTGTGAAATTAACGAGCGATACATGGCAATTTATTCATATAAATATGCCACATATTATTAGTTATCCTGGAGTAGGCCTAATCCCAGACTCCTAAGAATGCCAATTTACCACATCTAATTAAATGAGCTTTACTTTCCTTAAACTTAATTGTACAAGCATGTGGCATCATCACAGGATTTGACCTCTCACCAAGCACTCTCATCTACATGAGGAAGTTTTCTGGACTTATTAGTGAAAACTTGGCTGCACCCAAGCTTCTTCAGCCCACACTCCAAATTTGATGGCTGAAGGCTAAACCCAAAACCCATCTTGAGTTGAAGGAACATGCTCACTCATTTTCTCCCTTTTTCAGCCCTCCTCTGTCAGGTCTTAAGCCAAGACCAATAGCTCCTATTAGTGAGTGTGGCAGACCAGCTGACAGGCTAGTCAATATCCATGAGAAGGCCACTTCATTAATGATCCCTACTTGCTCAGAGAGATGGAGGGGTGAGAGAAAGTGGCCTCTGACAAGCCACAGAGAAACATGAAGGGCCTGGACTTTATTTTCAGCAAGACACAACAAGATTGTCAGAGTGTCTGACACTTGAAAATATATTACAGAGAAAATGCATGCTAGGATGATAATAATAGCAAGGACAGATAGGAATGATGAAAAGAAAATCATATATAAGCTGTAACAAAAATAATGTGATTATTGTTTTTATTTTATAAATCCTTTGGAAGTCAGTGGAAATGATGCACCACACTGAATTTGTAGGATTTAATGTAATAGCAATGGGACAGTGCAGCTAACCGATTGCTTTTTGTGCCTAAACTGAACTAAGACATGATTGTTTATTACGTGGAGGTCATCTGTTATTTCTGTGTCACACAGTGGTCAGCTGTTACGGCTTGCATTTTTTTGTGGCATTACTACCATTAAAGGCAAAATGATGCTGACACCCTTTGTGTTCACCATTCACCATGCACAGGTTAACTGAACCACAATACAGACTTCTAATTTCATATCAGGTGCAGGGGAGGCGCAGGGTGGCGAACCCCGGCCAGTGCTAATTTCGTCAAGCCTACCACCACACTGTGACCGGTGCACAGTGTGCACACGTCACCAAAACTCAGTTTCCGGAATGTCAGGCACATTTCAAGGCAATAAATGATCACAACAACCACTATTCAATGCAACTATCTGAAATGTACATCTATATTGATTGTCCCGTCACATCTGATGTCAGATTGAAGGAGGTTGGCACGCGTAGTGGAAACTCAACCTGACTCAGTTACACAGCTGAAACTGTGATGCAAACTAACGAGTTCATATCTCTCAACCACAAACAGCCTCAGCACCAGATAGTGAGTATATATATTTGGCATCTCTCATCTCAGAAAATTCAAAAGAAAAGAGAAAAAGAGAGACGCTCGCTGAGAAGGTCCAGGCCCTGGAGCTTAGTGATGCGTCCTTTACACACAGGTGCTTCAGATTTCATCCCTGTTACGCATTGTATTTGTTTATGTTGTCATCTGTGCACACTACTCATCTTTGTTACATGGGGTTTAAATATAGGTTTCTAAATGTGAGTGTCTTTATGTGTGGAAAAAGACGTCGGCCTCACCCGCATCCTCAACATCAATCGCACCAAAGCCCTCGATGCTAATGGCTGAGAGGGTGGAAGACGCAACGTCCTCCGCCGAGCTCAGTGGCACGCTGGTGGAAGGCCATGCCCGGTTGCCATGCCATCGTCTGTCTCTGGTGCTCAGACAGCTTCTGTTTGACCCCTCCTCTAACATCATTGAACTGTTTTTTACACTGGGCAACGGTTCTCAGTGTATCAGGACAAACCTGATTAACAATATTCATCAGCTTTATCAGCCTGTGGAGGTCTGTTCGTGTTACCGTATATTTGGCCACTGTGAGCTTGGACCTCCCGGACCAGGATATCAGTTTCCTCCTAGGAGAAGTCTGACCGTCAGGCGTTGCTGTCTCCTTGGCTGATTTGGCTGAAACCAAACTGAATACAGAATCTTTTATATTTAGTGTGATGACGACAGTGATGCTGGCTGTGCTGAGAGTGCTTTGAACTTTGTCGTTCAGGGAGGGCAGAATATTGTTTGTAAACCTTCCCATAATCGTTGGTGGCGTCATTACATTGATGTGCATAGGGCAATCTTAGGATTCGGGTTCAGTTGATGTTCTAAGGTTCGTCAGAAACTGAACCCCATCAAAAAAACCCAAATTCATCCGAATCCGAATCCTGGATTCGGTACATCCCTACTTGAGAAGCTAAGTGTAAATTCATTTTAGAAGAGCAACAGCCAATAGAAAAACTCCAACTCAGTCACATGGCATTGAGTTGTCTGGAACTATGATCACTCAGTCGGTCAGTGACATTTGGGGATTTGGGGACACACTTGTGGATAATTAGACCCAATCCAGTCTGATGAATGTAAATCAAAACAGTCGTCAATCTCTTATAAGGTGGCTAATGTCCTGACATTTTTTGTGGCATTCCATTTGTTTCCTAGAAGGGTATTGGAATTGTTAAGACATTGTATGCTAATATACTGAGTTTAGTAGCAACACTTTTGAACTTTGAACACAATTTGAACTTTCCAAGTGACATCGCATGATGCAACATCCAATCAGCGTTGATATCCAACCATGTCATGGAGTTACGCCAGACAAACATTTCAAAACATGGAGAAGATTATTGTGGCTGTGTGTGTCTCTGGAGGATATCATGAACCCAGACACAGTGGCCTTTGGGCTTCTGATCCAAATCGTCCACAAGTGCAGCTACGGTGGTTAACTCAGCCATGGTTGACGAGAGAAAGAAAAGAGGGAGGTGAAGAAAATAGCGGGAGGTGGCTTGCCTCATCACGTGATTGAGCGATGATCAAAAATGTGACAAATGTGGCGCGATACTCACATTACGGGCGATGACATCGCCTCCATTGCGTTTGCTAGCAATTATAACTCCTGAGAGTCAAATAACCAAGGTTGAAATGTTCAGTTTCTATTGAAGCTGTTTCACATATTAAATTTTCAGGTGTTTTATTTGCGTGATGTTGATCCATAAGACGATATAGTTGTGATTTAAAGACCCAAAAGACATCTCAGTGCAGTTTTACACCTCCTCTGTCAGGCTCCTCTCTGGACCTCTCGAGCCTACTCCTGCTTTTCAATTTTAAAAAAAACATACTTGGAAATACACTTTTGTGCTGCGTGAGAACTTTAAGGAGAAACCTTACACCAAGACGCATATCCCATTGTCATAAAAGGAGGTGGATAAAGTAGTGGGAACACCTGTCAATATAACGCAATGCAGTTCAACAGCGCTACAAACTTGGACTCGTCTTTCCCTATGAGTCATGTTGATGAGCCAATTTTTCCCATCAGATTCAGTTCAACTCTTTCGTCCAAGGCTTCATCCTCCCAGCCAGCATTGCTGAGCCTGCAGAGGATTGTGGGAGAATGACAGGGAATTACAGCGGCCTGGTTGCCTTGTAGGATTGCAGCAGTGATATGGTTTCTTAGAAGCTATAATACTGTGTACAGCACTCAGTAGCTGCACATCCCCATATTGAAAGAAAAACTGATAAACCGTTCCACTGGATCACAAGTCGTTTAAATAGATGCTCTTTTAAAGGCCTCCGCGAACACACTCCCTCTTGCACGGACACACACGCAAACTCAGGTATACACCCACCTGTCTTTAGCCCTTGTTTTCCGTCATGTTGTGACGCTCGTCAGCAGGTGTGTGTTTCAGGGGCGAAATGATGTTTCTGCCCTGGACGACATGGGAGAGCTATCTGTGTAATAGAATTATCTGGAGAGGACACTCAAAATTAACATAATATGGACTCAAAATGTAAATTGTCTTTTTGTAAAATATAATGTGCATGCGAATCTGCACTCCTGCTCCTCTCTGTCTTATCATCCTCCCTCTCTCTCTTACACACACATTTTCTCTTCTTTATTTCCTGTTTCTGAGAACTGATAAAAAAATAAAATAAATAAAATCCTCTGTGGGTGCGCACACACACACACACACACACACACACACACACTTCCACACATTTTGGGTGCAAATACTTGAGAGGTGTGTGTTCCGCTGACATGTGTGAAGCTAAATGCCAACGTACCATTTAAGAGAGAAAGGGCAGCAGCACATCCAACCTTTGTAGTGTGTCATTCAGCAGTGTTCAGAGCCGTTCACATATAAAAATGAGGTCTCCTCTGTCCCAGGGAGCAGCGGATCTCTTTCACCCCATCAGCCAAAGAAGAGGTGGGGATGTTGACAACCGCAGAAACATCTGTCAAACAGAGAGAGGGGTGACAAACAAGAAAAAGGAAAGAATTTTCTTCTTCTTTTTTGCCCTTTCGTTATCCTAGAATTTAATTCAATCATGTGAGTCCATACTTTTTTTTCCTCTTTGTACACATTTATTCCAGCGGCAATCTCATCCCTCGGTTTGTCCCCCTTGTTTTCTGCTTCCTTCCTACGATGATGAGCACTTTCGTAGTGTTCCACTACTGCATTTAGCCATTCAGAGAGTTTGATAAAGCTATGCTCTTCCCCCCTGTGTTTGAATTACACAGCAAAGGGAAAAGGCCACCTCTTTGTCACTAAATGCCTCTCCTATTCATTCACATGACAGCAAAGTAGTTTGTCTTTTCCCACAGTAAAATGCCAGATTTGAAAGCCCTCTATTCGATTAATGTTTAGAGTTAGGCTGCACGCCACCTTTAATCCAGGAAGTATTTTACAGTCAAATAAGAGCCATCTCATTTGGGGGATGGGAGGGCATTTTGGCATTTGTGTAGCTTCAGAAATATTCCCACTCTGTGCAGTGCTGCACCTCTAATGTATAGATCCACCTCTTCGCTCTACAGTCTTTCCTAAAGGAGACATATTTTACTGCTTTTTGCTGT
>OMNW01009053.1:0-10694 GCA_900303245.1 Selene dorsalis
GAGGGGGGGGGAGGATTAGTTTTTCTTTTTTGGTTTATTTTTTGGTGATGAGTGGATGTAACGCAGATCACGTGGAGGATTCACAGATTTAATCCCATTTACAGCAGGAAATCACAGAAATAACACACAGACTTTTTTTGTTCAGCTCACCTGGTGTTCACCTGACTTTACCTGTGCTGTGTGGGGGGGCCTGTGGGTCTCCACACTTTTACTGTTTTAAGTTTATTATATTACAGTGTGCACGGCCACCTCTCGACATATTCAGTGGTGTTTTTATCCCCTGTTACATCATCATTAGTCTCATGTAAGGGGGTTTATAGTGACTTCATCTCACTTAATGGTGTTTAATCCTCCAGGATCCTCCCTTTATGCTGCATATCTAAACGCCTGGTGGCTTTAAGAGCGTGACACTGCACCGCGCTGCACTTTATGGCACGTTGGTGTGATATAAACTTAAAGCAGAGGGTGATGTCCAGAGGACACAAGATGAATCTAATGGTGGAAACAGGAGGAGGGCGGTGGGGGGGGGGAGAAAAAGTTAATTCAAAATGATCTCCGTTTTAAAACTTTAATGTGCAGCTTCACCAAAAGGAGGATGAAAATATAAGTTTGTTATCTTGGCGACATGCTCAATTTATGCTTTTAATTATGTTTTATAGTGATTTAATTGGATGACTCATAATAACAGATCCAGGCAGCCGGAGCTTTATAGTGTTATTTCACCTAAGGGACCAATCACGTCAACTTTTGAGGACAAGGGAAGCAGGGATAAATAAACCTGAACTCTTTCAGAAGTTGAAAAATGAGGCCAGTACCAAAAACCTGCAGTTCCTCTAACGACCTCTAGGGTGAATGACTTGTTTATGTAAGATCTGTACCTTAATGAAACAGCGTCAGAGTCGTTGTGAGGGTTAAATGTCTTGTTACAGGGAGGATGGAGGCTCTTTGCCTTCAACTTAGCGTCTCATGGCTGAAACCCAAACTTGTAAAATCAACGCCTCCGTCCCAGATCTCGCCTCGTGAGAAACATGGACTGCTTTACAAAACATACAAACACACCCACGTAATCCGTAATCTCTTGTGAACATCGCTGCATGGATTGCCTTCTTGCCGGCTTCATTGAAAAACAACTGCACTGAGTTTTTACAACAGTGAAAATATGCACTCCGAAACTGTAGGGGGCGCTCCGTGGAGGAAAGCAACCAGACACGCATCAGTTCTGCAGTGCTGAGGGTGTACTTACCACATCGTGCCCCTCTCCTCTTTGCCCATGTTTGGACTACTTTGGGGTTATAGGGGGGAGGAGTCAGGTTCTGCCAAGATGGCGTCAGCAGCGCAGCTCGCTTCAAAACCCATCTTCAGGAAACCAGAGGATGACATCACGCAGGCTGCGTCCATCTTTATTTTACAGTCTGTGGACAAAGCAGAGAGTGAGAGTTTACATTAACACTGTGTGTATTTATGCTTCCCCTCTCCTTACTTTGGATATCGGTCATGTATTGAGAGGAAATTTAAAGCGATCACAAAGGGAAACGTTCGAGAGCTGCGATTCAACGTTATTTACTCTGATCGTTGTTAACTTCACGCAGCTTTTATTTCAAGTTTTAGGTTTATGTTACCGTTCCAGACAAATTCCCTGTTTCTCTAATATTATACTCTGTGAAGGTGTAAAACTTTAAAAGCGAGTGAACCAGTTCAGAGAAAAGTTGATTCAAACTGGGGAAATGCAGATTTCTTGCCCGAGAAAGATGTTTTCCTGTCACGTTAACATACAACACACATAAAAAAAATTTCTTTAACCACGTTAAAATGAACAGTTTTAACATGTTATTTCACCGCTATGTGTAGCATCTCCATGTTTTTCCACCCAGGTGTTATTGTATTATTATCCCTCTCACGGCTGCTGTATATTCTAATATTATCTCCAGCAGTGTCAGTGACCTTGCTGTATATTTATAGGACTTAACTCTCATACGGTGTCACGGTATAACTCCCAGTGGTTCATATTATCTGTAGAAGGAGCGTTTGACTCAGCTCACATCTGTATAACGACGACCTTGCGAGGTTGCGAGTTGAGAGTTTCATGGCTGGATGTGAGCAGCTCTTTTCTGTCTGTGCCGCTGTCTGTGATGTTTAATCAGAGGGAGAGCGGGGCTGAGATTCCTCAGTGTCACATGGCAGTAACCTGAGCTGCACTTGGCCCTTTTGTCCTCTGCCAAAAACAGGGATCAGAATCAGTTTTGCCTTTGAACCAGTTTTTCTTCCTGCTGCTTTAATGCTGTTGTTGCTGCTGCTGCTGCTTGTTGTCTGAACCCTGCATCTGTCTATGTGAGTCACACAGTGTAAAACCTGACATCCTGAGTGACCTCAAGTCACTTCAATACAACACATGACACTTTAAAACTAAACTCATTTCTTCTGAAACGACAGCGTGAAGTGAGGTCTGGTGGTCGTGATCCTTTAAGACACTTTCCCCTCAACAGTAAAAGAATAAGTACAGTACTGTAGTGAAGATACTTATTCTGCTCCATTTTCTGTTTTTTAACCATTCACTGTGTTTTGTTTGTTTTTATGTCGGTGATAATAATGTGTTTGCAGATGCTAGGTAGCAGTCAGTGGATATGGTGCAAGGGAGGCTGGGTAAAAAAAAAAAAGAAAACAGTGCAGGTGCATCCATGTTGTATATCATCATATCGTTATTTTGGGGTTTTTTTTTATGAAAACGCAACAATGAAGTCCTTAAATGATCAATTAATCTGTATCTACGTCTTTCCTGTCCCCCCGAGGTTTCAGTTTGTAATGATACAAAACAAGACGTTGGACGGTATATTAATTAACTGATAAGCAGAATGATCCCAGTCCACACAGTTAAAGATCTGTTCGATATTAAGATCATAAACAAATGGCACTGTCTGCGTTCTGACTCAATGTTTTGCTGTGGGACTGATTCAGGATCAGTCAGAGTACATGTGCATGGAGCCTAAATGGAGCTTAAATTGCCTTAAAAAAGATGCTGAGTTTCAGTTTTTGGCAGGTTTCTTTGCATGGAGTGATTCTTTATCGCTGCAATGCTGCAAACCCTCCGTCAAGACCCCTTGGAGGCTTCAGACTGTGAGTTTGAAAACATTTTTGAAAACATAAAGCAACCCCCCCCCCCCACAAAAAGCCACACAATAAATTTAGCTGAATAGGCTTTCAGACTCAGAAAAAGAGGGTAAAAAGAAAAGGGATAAAAACCTCAGGCAGAGCAACAGAGCAGGTGGAAATGATATCACATCGACAAGCTTAGACTGAAACAATATGGAAAAAACCTGGATAACAACATTACGGATATAACACGAGCCTGAGGGGGTCGAACTGGCACATTTACAGAAGTTCCTGCTTGTCAACATGAAACTGATTGAAGTCATCATTTCATCATTTTCACCGTTTCCTCAGTTTTTTCATCGCCTCCTCCTATATAAGTCTCCACGCCTGCCAAATCCTATTACATTAGCTGCTGCAACAGCCCGACTCCCGTCCTCCTCCTCCTCCTCCCCCACTGGGACCAATAAAAAACTTATCTCCATCTCATAGTTGAATATCAACCTGCACAGCATCACAGGAATAGATGTTTAATTGGCTGTGAGCTGCTACTTCAGCACACACAGTTGGAGAAACAGATATTTTCCACCCTCGCTGTGGTTTGGGGGGACTTTAAAGTCTTCCAATACTTTTCCAGGAACATAATGTTGGTGGCAGCTCGTGATAACCACGGTGACAGCAGACATAATGCTGTGTTGTTGTTTCCTTTTTAGCCTTAACAGGATAGATATTAATATCAAACTAGGCTCAGTTAAAGCTTCGATTCACTGGTTAGGCTTCAAAACCTGAACATGAATTAATAAAGACTCAAGTCAAGGACTAAAATAAATGAAAAATTTACCTAAGATTTGCTTTTTATCCTGTTAGATCATCACACACACACACACACCACACTAGAGGTGTTGATGTTGTATGAGTGATTATCTGAATAAACTGCCTCAGGCCGAATCACAGCTGTGCTGATATTCAGATATTCATTACCTGAGTGTGTTATGTTGCTTTAAAACAACAGCTCCATCAGCACCGTATTATCAAATATCCTCTTTACTGTCCCTGGTAGTAGTTAACAGTATAGAAATTATAATTTGTTGGGTTATTTCGCCATATATTTCAACACAATAGTTCCCCCAACTGAACTGTTGCTAAGCAACACAAATGTCTTTCCAAGCTAGCCTGTTACTCTAATGTTACCTCAGGTGTGCGCTTAAGTATTCAGGCTTCTTTCCTTCCCCCCCTCTTCGACTAGAGTGGACTAGATATCATTTCAATCAGTTCAAATGTTTGTTTGTTTTTTGTCCTTGTAAAGTTTGTCTCAATCAAAAAGAGATAAACGTAAACGACCCCCGGATGTGATGCTAATTAACGGTTGGTGGAACATCGTGTGGCGGAGGGATACACATGTACGACTCCCGCCGTTCCCCTTTCAATCAGCACTCGTTGTTGAATAACTCCTTCACTGACTTGGACTCAACTAACTAGCGCTTAAATGAACATAATTGTCCACCTGTAGGTTTTGTCCTCAAGATGTGAAGCTACAGTCACAGTCACGTTTCTTTTTTTTAAAGGCCATTCATTCATTCATTCATTCATTCATTCTCAGCTCTCTGTGAAGTTTGTTTACCACAAAACACAGGAAGTTGGCACTACGGTGCTCACACACGCACACACACACATTCGCACTATAAGTCTCTGTAAATACTTAAATTAATAAACACGTATGTTAAAAAGACTGAGGCATGGATTATGTTTCACCTGCAACAGGTGGCAGAAACCTTCAGTTAACGTCGACAGGACACGCTAAGTCAACACTGCCTCCTGCTGTTCAGAGCCCAGTACTACAGCCGAGTTTGTACCATGTGCAATAAGCATGTGCTGTTTTACATCCATGTGCTGCTGTGTCAGCCTCCACTGTTCTCGTCCAGGGATCTGCACCAGCTACATTAGCTGTAATTATTATTTCCCCAAACACGGAGCAGTTCCCCAAACAGGAAATTATTAATTAATTAATTAATTGATTGGTTGGTTGTCAGAAAATCAATATGCAACCACTTTGATAATTAAGTAGATAAGAAGCAACAATTCTAAAGGTAAAAAGGTAAAAAAAAGTAAGTTTGACACACGGTTCAACAAGACCAAAGAGCACCAGTGGTATTATAGGGTTTCAAACGAATCTGTGATTAACCTCAAATAAAAGACCAAGACTGTGCAAGAAGACTGTTGTCCATTTAGAAGTCAGACCTAAGGCGTGTTTTCACTGCAGGAACCAGAAACCTGTTAGTTTAAGACCTTGATAAAACATCCTCACACCTCTAATGAGTTTGGGCCTCTTCACATGAGCCCTGTAACACGAATTCATCCAAGAAAATAGCTCAGTCATTTTGCACCAAGCGGTTTTGATCTTGTTTCATCAGATCAGTGAATGTTTTTTTTTCTGTGGGGAAACTGTACTCGAGGGCATTTATGAAGTCTAAAATCCAGAGAACCACATGCACAGTATTCAGATAACTCACATTTTACAAGGAAAAATTAAACCATAAATGGCTACATGTTTGTTTGTTTGTTTGTTTTAAAGATGTCAAACTGATAGAACAAAAGTTGGCTGGATGACGGATGACTCTATACAAGTTCTGTATAGAGAGTTTAAAAAGAAAAACAGGAAAAGCCCATCAGGTGTTCCTGTGCTGAGTAATTGCCACACACAAGGCTACCAAACTTTCTCCGACAGGGAGTAAAGAGTTGGACTCTCCGCAACACACATGAAACACTTTTCTGGACCTCCAGTGACAGTACCAGCTGATTTATGGGCTGCAGTTTCCTGTTGGTGAAAAAAACAAACAAAAAGTCATTTTACTGTCCAGTGGTCATCTTGTCTGCTTTGTCCTGGACATTTTTAAATCGATAGGCAGCACAACAACGGAGCCAAACTCAACACAAACACTTTATTCGGCACATTTATTATATACAATCAGAAAACCCGACTCATTCCTCCTCCTTCTTCTCCGATGGTTTGGGTAAGACGTCTTCGCTCTTGAACCACAGAGCTTCACTGGTCTGACTGGCGATGATGGCTCGCTCGATGAAAGGTCCTGAGAGTGAGGAACAAGAGGAAGAAGAGGAGGAGGAGGAGGAGAGAAAAAGGGGAGAACAAGATCACTATGACGACCCAGGAAGGTTTGTTTTTAATATGATGAGAGGAGGAGGTGTTCAGAGGTGTTTCATGACGGTTAAGGATGGTAGTGACATTATTACGACTAATATTACTTTGAGGCTTCTGTTTTTCCCCTTTGGCATTAAGACAGACATTTAATATCATTTATATTTTCTCTATTCCTTTATCTATTATCAATAGAATTGTTCATTTTATGAAGATGTTTTTTACCTTAAGAGACTAAAACTATTGATTGAACACATAAGGCTGAATTTTCTAGACAGACGTGCAAGATATTCATATTTTACACTTCTCTGGGCTTTTATTTCAAGCATTGATCCGTTAAAAAGTCTCAGTGTAGTTTTACATCTCCTCTCTCGGGCTCCTCCCCGACCTCAACAGAGGTTCTGATCCTCTCTTTGTGATTCGCTGCCGTTTGTCGGATTTCAGGTGAACACTCACAGAAATCAAAAAGGCGACCTACTTTATCATCAAACCACCTACAACACATTGATCTTGATTTGCGGGGTCGATGAGCCTCTCATCTGAACTCACTTTGTTTTAAGGAGCATAGGAATTATTAGTTTCCTTATTTCTGGCTCAGGAAATGAGACGAATCTGATGGGGCTTTTGATGCCAGTTTTCTCTCTACTCTACACTTTAAACACCTCGCTGTCGATAAGAGCTCGCTTTTCAACAAAAGAGCTAATGAGCAGGTTTGGTTTTCTGTAGCAGCATGTGGAGAAAACCCCTGCATCATGTCTGAAGTAAACATGGCCGACTGAACGACTCATCCTCATCCTGGTAAACCCGTCTGTCTGCACCTGACATGGACCAAGACTAAAAATAACAATAAAAAAATAAAGTTTCCACGAACTTTCCACACACATTAGCAAAAAAAATGTGAACAAGATAGTATTTCATAACAGATGCTCTCGATCTCTCGCCTACTCGTTCGCCGTCTCTCCTTCTTTTATTTTGTAAACACAAATAAAAGCACAAATTCCCTGCAGTCTCTCTCTCTCTCTCCATTTCTCTCACACAGTCTCACTTCAGCATTACTTCCCCCTGTTGTCAACTGTTTCCTGCATTCAGGTCTTTATGTATCAGCAAATAGTTGTGCTTTTGTCATGAATAATAACTCTGAGCCTCCCTGGGGTTTTACTTTCCCTCTCCCACACAATGCATTTACGCTCTCCTTTCTCAGTTTGTGGACATTTTATCTGTGAAGTTTCCACTCGTTTCTGCCCACGGAGCAGCTGTTAGCTCTCCAAGCAATAATGGGAATAAAGTAATAATAAGAAAAGACTGAGCTCTTTATGCAGCTCAGTTGAGTTAACAATAAGTATTCTGCACATTCAAATCTTCTGATCCTTGACTTGTGGCTGTAGATGTAATTACATTTCTGCCTAAGAGTCCTTATGCGCCTCTTGTCAGGGAGCTGAACTGCTGCGTAATGTTTTCTGGGCACCAACTCAAACGGACCTCTCAGCTGACAGCGTTCAGCAGAGCCCAGGTGGCTCGGCTCGAGCCAGCGCCTTCGCCTTCGCCGCCACAAGCTGCTCCGCCGATGAAAATCACGGCGCGTGGAATGAGGTGCTGACCGAGTCGTTTCATTCAGCGTCTGCAGCGGAGCCGAGGCAGCGGAGTGATAACGCTCCCCGAGGGCGAAGCGGTGTGATGAGTGCCTCGGGAATCGTCATCAGACCGCAGCCGGTTTACTGTGAGCACACACTGACACAACAGAAGCATCTGCTGCAGCTTTCCTTCAGTCTGATGCACTGTGGAAAAGTTTCAGCACTTCAGGAGGGAAACTTCTGTTTTGATTACTTTTTAAAATAAGAGCCGATAACGGTTTGAGGACTGAGATTTATATTTGGATATTTTAATTCCAATGACCTGAGCAAAGTGGCTGCAGATTCATCATCCGCTCTTTTATCAAATCATATTAAACATTTGTCTTTTAGTGTTGAGTGTTACACATTCACATGTGACCTTTAAGTATGTCGCTGCAAACTTACTATTGTTCTTGATTTTTGATGTTTCCTCCTGGCTGTCACTGGTGTAGAAGCATAACAAGGTGACACTGTCACTTTGTGCATCTGTAAGTGCCATACACTCAGGCTTTAATCCTAATCTGGAAGCTATTTGACAAAAGGTTTGGCCACAAACAAAGAAACTGTAGCTAGGTGCAGCATAACTGTGCGACGGTGCTTATTTTCTGTTTCCATACAGGTATTTCTCTGTGCAAATCGATAGTGTGCATAAAAATAGGCCAATGGAAACCCAGCAGGTGACACACCGATGAACGTGGGAGTCATTAGAAACTGTCAGTTCTCTAGTTTAAGGAGGAAAAAACAACAAGTCTCCAGCTCAAACAGTCACAATGTAATGATGCGCTAAAGACAACTTGATGCTTAGAAGCATCCAGGCTCAGGGGGGGTCGAAAGAAGCACAGATACCTTCCCTGTGAACAGCTGCACCCTGCTGACAAAGGGACGACATGAGTCCACGAACCTTCACTGAAAACCGACTCAAACAGAAACTGAGAGGAGAGTCATTAGTTTTCTGCTGAGGAGACACACCGCCCTCAGGAGAGAGAGATTCAAGACGGACGGGAGAGTAAAGAGATGTTGATGACAAGTTCCAGGTCACCGAGGGTCGTCGGTTTTAAATCGTCCTCCGTCAGCGTTTTCTGAAAAGCTGTGCAGTTTATTTCAGCAGCAGCACTGTTAATGACATTTTATTTAGCCTGCTCAGAATCAATTATTTTTTAGATCATTTAAGCGCCGCTCTCTAATGAGGGTCCATTAGCAGATGACTGTGCTCTGCATCTAATTATTATTGAACGCAAAGTGGAGAAAATGGAAATGAATAAACTCCTCTGAGTTTCTCTTCTCAGGAGAAGTGACAGTCTCACCAGGACACACGGAGCTATTTTTATTCTTTCACTAAAAAAAATTAATGTATGCGTTATATTTTATCTTTAAATACATACAATATGAAAATAAGCAAAACTTCCTCCAGGTGTGAACCCTTATTTCTCCAGATAGATTTGTATAAAGTTTAACTTCCATATGTTTGATTATTAGGCCGGTCTGGGTTTCAATGTTAATACGGTAAAGTAAAGAGGCTAAGAGATGTTAAACAAGACTGAGAAGGTGTTTGGTTCTTAAAACCTGAAATATTTCTTCTTGTGGATCAAAACACAAGAACACTGAATGTGTGATAAGTTAACGACAATGACAATCATGTTGTTGTGATACAGCCAGGCCTTCTTTCCATCAAAATGTGGATGAAAATTGGACTTGATTGTCGAGTCTAGTAGCTGCTCAAAACATGACTGGAGAGCGTGCTCTCATTTGTCGGGAAAAAAACAAACCTTGTTTGAAAAAATACATCAGATCAAAACAAAGAGACTGATAAAACCACCTGGCGGTTGTCTACACCAGCCTGATTACAGAGCTGGGAAACAGAAGCAGCCAGCTGATGATGTGGAGGTGTATTCTCTCCCACGACTGTTATGGTGAATAAAAAAAATCAGTGAGTAAAGTGATATTTTATTCTGAAGGGTTTGTGTGTGTCGGGCGTTTGTGGTTGTTGTTGCAAACGTACCCATGTCGGCTGGTCGGTGGGAGCACACGTCGATCAGGAGGGTCTGGAGGTTGGCGAGGATCTGTTCTTTGGGCATGTTGAGCTGCACAGAGGAGAAATAAAAGTCTGACTACTGGAACTTTAACACAACAGAGTTTATGTCCTACAATATTTCTAC
The DNA here is from genome assembly GCA_900303245.1 of Selene dorsalis. Taxonomy (NCBI): domain Eukaryota; kingdom Metazoa; phylum Chordata; class Actinopteri; order Carangiformes; family Carangidae; genus Selene; species Selene dorsalis. The sequence continues at coordinate 10,005 of OMNW01009053.1, forward strand.
AAGTACTCTCTTGAAATGTTTCATCACATCCAGGACATGGAGCTCATGAGTGAATTGATCATGATCACACAGCAAGATTAAAAAAAATACTGGACTGGAAACTTTGCAACTAGGTTTTGCAAATTAAAAAAAAAAAAAAACTTGATGGAGACACACACACACACACATTCCTGTATGGGCATCATAGTGAGCTCCAGGTAAGTGTGCAGATGAAGTGAGGACCACCCTTTCTGCTACACTTAGAGAGAAGTACTTGTAACTTTCCCCACTAGATGACCCTGATTCAATGTCCCACCTCAGATTCTTTAAGAAACAAAGTGAAACAATCAGCATTAAAACACACGACTAGTGAAGTGAGGACTTTTTCATGGGCGCCACTTTGGATTAGTGTGTAGCTTGACTATTTGACTTATGTCACTTTTCAAGTCTTTGAAAGGAAATTAGCCAGAGTTCAAAGCCATGTAAAGTCAAATACAGCAGATGTCGTCGGAAGCGTCAGAACATATCAGTTCCCGGTCCCTGTTCTGGTCTCTGTCTGGATCCCGGATCTGGTCCCGGTCCCGGTACCGATTCCGATCCCGGTCCCGATCACGATCACGATCACGATCCCGGTCCCGATCACGATCCCGGTCCCGGTTCGGGTTCCGGTCCCGATCCCGGTTCGGATTCCGGTTCGGGTTTCGGTCCCGG
>OMNW01009054.1:0-11988 GCA_900303245.1 Selene dorsalis
GAGGAAAGCACTGTGTCAGGCGTCCTCTCTCGCTGATAACGCGCTTATCTCAAGGATATTGCTCTGTGGCGCAGACGGGACAGGGAAAAAAAAAAACATTGTCACATGTGCCAATCACTGTACATGATTGGCTCCTTAGTGCCCCAGGTAGACTAAACATCTGTGTTGTTGTACATTACAATTGGATATATGTGACAGCTGCACATGTTACATGGCACAAGCCCCACTTTTCTTTTTTATTACATGGGCAATAATGAAAGCAGCACTGTGTTAATTGGCTCAGAAAAGCCTGAAGAACATACAGATGTTTCTATGTAAGTATGTTTGCCTGTGCACATGTGAGTGACAAGGCTTGATTTATGTCTTTTTTTTTCATTTAAGTTAAGTGGCTTTTTAGGGGATATAGTCAGCAGACATCTATGCTATTGATTGTGTGTTTGTTAAATGGGCTTTATCGCCATTGCCCACATGCAGTGTCCTTCAGTATAATGTAGGCAAATCAGCACATTTAGGTTAAGGTTGCCTTTATATGACGTGATCCCTTTATTGCAGCAACACACTTTATGTTTGAACCTGTGTTCAGAAATGAATAAAAACCTCTTATAGATCACAGAAGACGTGCATGTCATTGCATAGTAAGAGCTACTGCCCTCCTATCATCTAAAGGGCATTTTTGAGAGCAGGATTTTCTGTCCGCACAAAGAGGAGTCCAGCCAGTGAAAATGCCATCTCTAAATGTCAAATGCCTTCTCGTACTACATCAGTGTAAGGTATGATTTGATGCAACTGTGTTCAGACACATAAGACAGAAAGTAATAATATCAAAGTTATAGTCGTCATTGAGCTCTGCAAACCCAGTCAGCTCCCAGAACAATAGACAATGGGAAGATTGTGTTTTAATCCACTCTTTGTTTATTATTGCATGTGACTGATAGTGACGCTCTGGGCTCTGATTTACAGATGAGCAGGAGGCAGTGCAGAAAAGGACATTCACGAAATGGATCAATTCCCACTTGGCAAAGGTAAGAGGGTCTGGTTGATTCCCACTGCTCCCGCCAGCATTGTGTTGTTCTTTTATACAAACACTGGTGCCGGTGTTTGTGGATTGAAAACTTCCCCATCTCATTGCTTTGCCACTTCAAATCTCTTTTCTCTTTTACACTCCATGCTGCAGTGCTCTCTCTGACATTTGCTCCATTTCCAGAGCACACTGTGGAGCTGGTCATGGGACTGACTGTGCCAACTAAGACCACACACACACACACACACACACACACACACGCACGCACACACATTCCTGTTTGCATGCCTTTCATATTCCTTTTTATTCCTCTAATCTCTCATGGCTTGTAGCAAGGATTTACTCTCACTCTAATTATCACTTTCACATTACAGCATTTAATACACTGTAAATCTTTTCCTGCAAGCTACTGTCAGTTATTTAAGTCATACTAACCTATGGGCACTTTGTCTCAATATGGGCTAATTTAGATTGGTCAAGATAAGAGGTTTTAGTTAAACACTACCCTCCATTAGCCTCCTTGGAGAGCCTGGACAACAATTTATCTGTAAGTTAAACTAAAAAAATTTCACTTAATGCAGCGGCCTGCTCAAGAGCCATCATACGCGTGTAATTATTGTATTATACGGCATTAGGCCCCCTCAATTTAACCCATTACAGCTTGAATGGGATGTCAGGAATGGGTGGACAAGGCAAATATGGCACGGTGCAACACAATTAAGTGCTATTTCAATCTGCGCCGCTCCTCTCAAGGCTTCCTGTTCGATTACGACAGCCATGGAGGCCTTGAACCGCAGTGACGTGGAGCAGAAAATTCATTTGAAAAGCACTCTGAAGGGAATAAACCTTGACGTAATATTAGATATCATGTCTCAGGACCATGCCAGCCGAAAATAACACTCAGCCCCCAAATTTAAATGCCTTGAATTTTTAATAACATATGAGATAAGCACATAGTTTATTTATTAAGTCATTTCGACACAATTGAGGAGATCGGTGGTCTCTGTGCTATTTCATGGTCATTGAATATGCCGGTGTTGGTGTGAGCACTCAGAGTCATACTGAGGAGAAGCATCCCCAAAAATATGGATTAAAATGCTTAATGGAATAATTCAACATTTTTGGATTATGTTTTGTTATTTGCCGTTTTTATAGAAAGTTTGGTGGGAACAACACCACTCTTATACATCTGTATGGCTAATATATAGATACATTGTGTTAACTAGTGAGATTCAGAGGTGTAGGAAAGTGCATTTCTTTACCTTTACACTGAACCAGGCTAACTGTTTCCACCTGTTACTATAGTTTATATGCGAAGCTGAGCTAATTATTGTTTACAGCTATATATTTACTGTACAGATAAGAGTGTTTTCATCTAACTCTCAACAAATTCCAAAGTATCTTGGTAACTGTGAACATCAGAGTCTGGTTGACCAACAGTTGTTATACAAAAGCCCCATTGATGCAGCAAGAACAGAAATAAACTGCTTTGTTAAAGAGCCTGGAAATTTCATTTAAATTCCCTTTAATTACGATTCACCTAATCAATAGATTAGCGATACCATCACAGCTCCATCAGAGAAGATAACCATGTTTGTTCCCCCTGACGCTCCTCTCTCTACCTAGTTGATCAAATTAGTTGCTCTCCTCCTCCTCACCCATCATGAAACTGCTTACCCTTTCACCTGATGCCTGACGTTGCCATAGTGACACTGATTGGCCCCATATTCGTCTTCAAAAAGCGTCTTAGTCGTCACGACGGAGAGCTTTGTGATGAGAAGGGGCCAAAAGTCAATTCAAGCTGTTGCAGGGGATCTGTTGGAATAAGGAAGTGCATTTCTCAGAGACGTCATTCCTGAGGGCTCGTGGAGATAAAAATGGCTTCTTGTGGGCTTTTCTCACATTTATAAACAGTCCACAAAGAAGAATTTAAAGAGACTCATTAGGCAAAAAAATCTGACAGCGAGAGAGACAGAAGGACAGAAAAAGGGAAGAGGCTTTAACAGTTGGTTTAGCTTTGCTCTCAGAGGGATAGATCACGCCCTTGGCTATGCAATGATTAGGCCACTCCAGTTATCACAGGTCTTTAATACAGTGCCTAAAGGTATGTGATTAATCGTTAGGTGAGTTGAGACACGGCAAAAGGTTTCCTTTCACTAGCACTCCCCTCCCCCTTACTTTTTCTATTCCACAGGTATAACAAAAGAAGTCTTATGAGCTCGGAAAAGAGAGTGTCTATGAGAGAGGATGTACCGAAGCTGGTAATTTATACAGAAGATTAATGGCTCTCATTACCCGGAGAGGTTCACCAGATTAAGTCACCAGTTAGAAAACCAAAGGTATAAACTGTAGAAGAGCAGCAGGGCAGCGTCTTTCATTTGGTAAACAGAGAGCGACTTTGTTCAAACCTTCAATTAGTCACGTATATTTTATTATTTCTCGCCTCAAAAATTCTGTCTACACAGGCACAGTTTTTGGGCTTCAAATAAATATCACGCTTTCAAGTTGCACACAGCAGTGGAGTGACAAGTGAAAGAGTGTGTGTATGTGTGGGAGGGGGGCGGCGACTCAGTGAGCGGACCCCAAGTTTCCAATTTTGACAAATCCTTTCTGAGAAGGTTAAAGCTTAATTAGGAAGTGGCCGGTGTGAGCAGCAGAGGCCTCATCGTCTCTCAGGCGTTTTTTCAGGCTTTAGTGCAGTAATCAGTGAACCAAGTGTTCTTAGAGATTACAGCAGCAGTAAAGTGAAGCTCCCTGCTCCTCTGTCAGTGTTTATTTTACTGCTCCCCCATACCCCATCTTTCTTGTGCTGGTGGAGGGGGTGGTGGGGGTGGGTGAGTGAGCGAGCAGATGAGATACACTGTGCACGCTAAATTCAAACCCAGCACATCTTGGCACTGAGCTCTTTGAGTGTTTTTTCTGATTTTTTTAGTTTTCAACCTGCTAAGTGTGTTACTTCCTGTTGCTTTGTTGTCAGTGCAGCCAATAACTTGTCCTTTAGATGTTTAAGTCGCTTAATCTGTCATTCCACTGCTTTGGTCCAGACTGAAATATTTCCACTAGACTACTGCTACTAGATCTCTCGAGAGGAACTATAATAATAGTGGTGAGTGACACACCATGTATCACCATCAGGATAAACATTAGCTTGTCAATTACTTCACAAATACCAACAAAACTCAGTCAAAATGGTTATTATGCTCACATGCTTCAGTAAGATGCCTAAGATGCTGAACATGGTAAACATTATACCTGCTAATCATCAGCTTGTTTCCATTGTCATTATCAGCATGTTGGCAGACACTAGCATTTAACTCGAAGCACTGCTATGACTGAGGACATCTTCTCAGAGCTGCTCTTGTCAATGTATAAAGCCAATACAGCACTTGACAAGGCCCCAAAATGATGGGATCTCATAGGCAGCACAATACCTAGAACATAATACCTGCACTGGGAGAAGGACTTTCAATGGCACACATTATGGGTTACGTCTGACTGGCAGGTGTATATTATACAGTCCATATATAGTCCCCTTTTTTGTTGTAATATTTTATATATTGTATAGACTTAAGTTAAAAGACTTCAGGTATTCTTTCATGCACTGTGTGCAAGCATTTTAAAGACATGTTCATCCTGTGCCATAAGTTTATGTGGGGGGGGTTTCGCCCAGGGGTAATGATGTTCACTGTGAGTTTAAAAGTTGATTTTACATTCAGATGATGCCCATTCAGAAATAACATTACCATCAAAAGATTTGGACAATAGGTGTCTAGTATCAGTTGTTCCTTCAAAGTGGATGTATTGCAGTTCAAAGTGAAAGCCTTCATTCTTCTTCTCTTTGTTTCTGCTCCTCCCTCCATCTTTCATGCTGTTGATCTTTTGGAATCCACTGAGTCAAGTGCACCAGGGGAATAATACGAGAGCACAGACAGACGAACATGCTGAAACTCCTTTGCTCACAATCAATTATGACCCAGACACTCATAAGTAATTAGCTCATTAAGCCCCTGATTTATTTTTTTTAGCTCATGTGGCTGAGCAGAGGAAATGGATATTACTTTCTTATTTTGTAATTAGTTAGAAATTTCCTCATTAGGTTTGGGATTATAATGAACAAATAGGTAAATTTAACTTCAATTAGCTTGTGGTTTAATTTATCCCTTTGAAGGGGGTCTTTCTAAGTGTTTCCTCTGTCACTTTATGATAGGGGCACGAGTGCTGTGTGTCTGAATATTCTAATATCCAAAGCCATGAAATGACATTAGAAGAGGAATTAGCGAGAAGAGCTACTGTATTTGCTAATTAATTTTGAAAGATGTGAGGTTACTGTCCCCCTCTCTCTCTCTCTCTCTCTCTCTCTCTCTCTCTCTCTCTCTCTCTGCCTTCTATCATCCTTCTCTCTACTCAATTATACCCCACTTTCGTTTCCACTTTGTTGGGGTGTTGTACAGTTTTCTCTCTCTCAGCACACACATACACACACACACTCACAGTCCATTTACACGTGCTAACACAAACTAACTCGTGCACACACCCGAGCCTCCGTCTTTCCTCTCCCACTCACTCTGTTAATCTCCCTGTGAATGGCTCGTTCGTCTGAATGCTGCCCCCCTTCCTCCCTCTCTCCTCTCTTTCTAAACCTCTTCTCAGCCCCAGCATGTGACTGTGCTTTAAGAGAAATCCTTGATGTGGCGTCGGCGAGAAACAGAGATATGTGGATTTCCCGAGTCTGGGAGTCTGTGTCAGGTCATGGATGAAGTCAGTGAGAAGGATACAGTTTGAAATCATCAGCATATTTTAGGATTTGAGGACCCCCATTCAGAGCTCGCTGAGTCCCTGCTTATGGCTGACTCGAGCTGTCAGTAATACACGGCACCGCCAAACTCTTTTGCGGCTTCCAGAACATTTTTCACAAGGATTTCCTTTATCCATGTTTCACAAGTTTAAATTAACGTCTTACGGTGTAATATATTTATTGTATTCTGGTTATTTATTCACTGTGCCTCTTAAAGCGGGATAATGTGCAGAAAATCAGTTCTTCAGACATAGTTTCATGTACATTGCAAGAGCTATTAAGACTCAAATCCCAGGGCTTTGCATGCCAGAAAAACTGAGAAAGCTTTGTTTGAATTAACAGCATGCAACTTTTATGTAAACAGGGGATTTATATAAACACTTTTGTCTAAGTAAACCCACAGGTACTTATCAGGCAGCATCTCCTTATACATTTCTGCAGTTGCAAAGATCTGATCTGTTCTTCTCCAGCTCTCTCTCTTCATCCATAAATGTTAATAACTGAAATTCATCCTTGCTCCATGTTTCTCCAGCCCTATACATTATTTATATTCATTTTTTACTAAGAAGAAACATACACAAATAAAGCCCATGTTCCTGTTTGTTTTTCCACTCAGCGTGTGCCGCCTCTGGTGGTGACAGACCTGTTTGAAGATATAAAGGATGGCGTGATGCTGCTGGCCCTGCTGGAGGTCCTCTCTGGACAGAAACTGGTGAGTCTCGTGGTCCTCTCTACAGCATGTGATTTGGCTGCAGACTTCAAATACTTCATACCCTCCTCTGATCTCGCTGGATTAAATTTTGACTTGATCACGTTGAGATGATTTTACAAAGAGCAGCCTGGTCAAGTAGCAGAAATGCTGTCAGCGGTTTTTTTGCTGATTGCTTGTTGTTGCCAGCGCTGCCACTGCAAGCGTTTTTGACAACTCTTAAAAGAGCTACAGATGTGAAACGGGCCCTAATTACATGGAAATGCTCATCGATCGAGTTGTATTAGGATGTTTGAATTGAATGGGAAAACCCAGATTAACAAGGACAGATGAGAGAACACACACACACACCAAACACACGCAAGTCAAACAAAGACTCACTTGAGGGTTTTTTCTTGGCCAATATTGCCTGAGGTCTTAGCTGTCTGTGTCCTATTGATCTGGCTGTTTATAGTCAAACACATGTCTGATTGGCCCTCTGTCTTTCTCAGTTAATTTCTGAATCTTAATCTCTGTTTCATCATTCGATTCCTTTTTGCCTCACTGTATTTGTATTTGATGATAGTGTCTTGTATGATAGTGTCTTGTACACATGTACTATATTTAATGCTAACAAGTACCAGCATCTAAAATAATCTTCTTTACAATACCACAGTTCTATTTCATCCACAACATCTATTTCTCACCCTCTCTGTCGTTTTTCTTTCTTTCTTTCCATCTCCATTGTTCCCTCTTTCCCTTCCAGCCATGTGAGCAGGGCAAGAAGCTAAAGAGGATCCACTGGGTCGCCAACATCGGCACAGCTCTCAACTTCCTCGAGGGTAGGAAGGTAAGAGTTCAGCCCCTTCTTTTTATGTTTTTTTCCCCCCTCCTACAGCACTCCCTGCTCAGCTGCTGCCTCGTGGGTGCAAACACTGAGCCTTGACCTTGTGTGACCTGTTTCCCCTTCCTCCCCGCCTCTCACTCTCTCCACTGACATCCCTCTTTTATCCAGATGCTGGTGTGTTGTGTTTTTGAAGATTTTTTCTGTGCAAATGAATGAAGTAAAATCACGAATTCTTCGTCCTTATCTAACTGGGATTCATTTCTTTGTCTGGCTGCCTGTACATTACTAAAAATGATATGAAAATGCAATTACTTGACTATAACTTTAAGCCTTTTTTTCTCTCACACACATTCTTGTTTTCTTTCTGCCATCTGCTGTCTTACCTCGAGATAAATAGCAACAAATTCAGTGGCAAAAAACTCACTGAGCAGTTTTGGGTGTAATCATCTAACAGCATCAAGTGCCCCTCCGTTAGATTAGTGAAACATTATCAAAGCTTCACCCGCCTCGTTCTTGGATATACATAAATAAAGCCATAAGTATGAGCTGGCGTCTGCAGGGACATTGATTTGTCTTCCTCGAGCGTGACAGGGTTAAAACTGTAAATCCTACACCAGTAATCTGCAGTCTGGAGATGAGACGCCACTGGGCAATGTATGTCTGTGTGACGCGTGCACTCGTCTAAAACACAGTGTAGAAAATTAAATGTAAATATGCTCGGTGTGTAAATCTGATGTATGTCTAAACCATATTTACATTTTGCTTTATAAACCCAATCGCTTTACGTCTGTTGCACGTTTCTCTCTTGTGGCTGTTTCAGAGTGTGGTGCTATAATGATGTTTACCATTTAATAAATCATATTTGTATAAACTGTTGAAAATCTTTAATATATGTATTAAAGTGACACTTTCAGATCCTCAGCTCTAATGTCACTAAGGGCTGTACTGTCAATTATTTCACCATTGTTTACTCTCTTTTATTTTTGTCTTAAGGCTGACAGTGATATAATCATAATTTCTCAGAGCCCAAGGTGATAACTTCAGATTACATATCTGTCTAATGGCCCAAATCCCAAACATAATTATTTGATGCTGAAACAAAGAAACCCAATAAATCCTCTTATACATAGAGCTGAACACAGCTAATGTATGGCTCCTTTTCTGGATGAATTATTTCAACAATTTACAAATTATCAGAATTGTGACTGATATCTGTGACTTGTCTATGTAAACACATTGTTGGCACCACCACTTTATTCTTTTTTGCATGCTGTTGTGGGGTCATAACAAAACACTTCTATTAACCAGTCCGGCCTCACACCACATGTGTTGAGTTGCCACTATAACATGCTGTGTTTTCTAATATGAAACCTTGTATTGCATGTGTTCTTATCAGCCACTAGCCCATGCTTCCCCACGCTGCCCTCGCCTGCCCCCAATCTCTTCCTTCATGCTTGTTCACCTAGAAGAAGTGGCATGTATTACCATATGATGACCTGTTGTGCTGCATCACCTCAGTAATATAACCCTCTGTGTGATAATATAGAATATTTCATCATATCACAAGATACAGCCCTCCACCTCTCCCTTTTCTTGCCCACCTCCCCCTCCCTCTCTCTGTATCAGTTTCTCTGTATGTCCATCTCTGTTGGATATAATCCTTGTTGCCTGTGTGGTGGCGATAGATGTCTCCTCTCAGCCAGCCACTCAAGTTATCTCACCTCAGAGATGCTACACTATCTGCTATCTTGCAGTCAATGAGCCGTACCCCTTCAATCAAATGTATCTAGAGTACTCCTAAACTCTCTCCCCTTCTCTCTCCTTCTTTCCTCTTTTACTCTCCCTCTTCTCCATTTCTTATCTGCCCTCCAGTCTGCCTACAGAGGATCTCCGGTCAGTATTCATAATGTTTGTGCAGGACATGGGAAAGATAGGGTCAGGATTATCCACATGCAGTAGTGCAGAGGATTATGAACACACTGTATATTGTTCATTTTGTGTAAACATGTGTTTGAAATTGAATGACCAGATTGGGGGAAATTGTGTGTACTTTATCCATATGTATGAGATTATAGTGAAGTATAAAGTGGAAAGGATGGAAGTGATTGCAATCTGGAATTGTTTGGTCCTGTTATGAGAAACTGAAATAGTGGATGTTGTGTTTTGACACAGATCAAGCTAGTCAACATAAACTCCACAGACATCGTTGATGGACGACCGTCAATCGTACTGGGATTGGTGTGGACCATCATCCTCTATTTCCAGGTGAATTAGTTTATCCAATGTGATTCATATAATTCAGTATGTAAAGTTTAATTGCACATTATCAAATTAAGTTCAAGTGTGAGAAGTGTTGTAAACTGCCAATTAATAGAAATACATTGATTGCTTGAAATGTATGTTTTTCTTGATGGCAATAAAACTTAGAAATATGAACTAAAGAGAGGTTTAAGACGCGAGAATCAGTCTTCTGAAGCATCCACTCGAGCAGGCGCTACCTCAGGCAATTTAGACATTCACAGATCAACAAGAGCTTAATCACAACACCACAGTCTCTTAGCAACATCAGTGCACGTATGCCCGCTATTCCAGCAGACACGAGGATATTAAATAAAGGAAATGTTCAACACTGCAAAATGTACTTACTCACTCACTGACATATTGACGTATTTAATTTCACATTGATGTTTATGGATTTTCTGAGTTGTGAGCAGCCACGGTTTGCTCTGGCAGTCGAGAGGAGAACCCGAGAAGTAGATTATGCGTGCATGGACATAAATCTTCAACAACTGCCCAGCTGGCTCGGCTGAAATCTAATAATACATTTTGAGGCTGTTGTCCCCAGAGGTGCACATATTTTGATTATTTCCCCACACATGGTTGATATCATAGAGACTCTCTGTGTTGATAAATATTTCATCATTTGTCAATTGAATTGCGATTTTATATAATCGCAGTTACAGGTGAATAAAGAGTATCTGGCCGATCAGCGCAAATACAAGCACAGAGAAAACTAAATAAAAGATATTAAATGTAAATGTGCTAACTGGCCTAAAGGTGAAGTCAGTAGACTGAGGGCACAAAAATTGACAGCAGCAGTAAATCTTGTTTTTGCTTCAATATAGAGACCTAACTTTTCACCTTGCTGCATTGATGTGTGACCCAGGGTGCGCCAACTGTGACAATGTTTTATTCCGACACAACTTTCAGCTGCTGCATGCACCAGTGTGGAGCTGTTGACTGGTTCACAACCTGAATACATAACATTATGTATTCATATATATGATATTATATAACAACACTATAAACATATAGGTGCTATATAGCTCTTTCAGGCACATTTATTAGGTCTAATAACAAGATTCAAAGGCACTTGATGATAGTGACATGATTACTTTTAGGTGCACGAAATCAAACAGATTTTTTAAAGCACAGTGCTTTCAGTAGTCATCGTCCTATCACCATGAAAGTAAATAGTAGAGTAAATATGGAGGTAACTAAGTAGGTGTGGTGGCTTGACTTTTCCCACTATCCTGTTGTATAGATTGAGGAGCTAACCAGTAGCCTACCAGCACTCCAGGGCGTTTCCAGCAGCACCTCCTCACTGGACAGTTCCACCAGCAGCACCGAGACCACCAGCCCACCTGTCAAAAGGAAACCTCTTCCACCTCAGGGTGGAGCCAGAAAAGCATTACTGAAATGGGTCCAGCAGACAGCCACCAAGTATGTAGCTCACCTTAATGACCTGAATACACAAATATGCTACATGCAGTGGTTTCTATTGTATTACCAGCATGAGAGTCAAATACTTTGCCTTCCCTTGATGTTTTTGTCTGCTCTGACCATGTGATCCTCTCTCTTCTCTAGACGCTTGGGGCTTGAGGTGAGGGACTTTGGCCCCAGCTGGCGCACAGGTTTAGCATTCTTTGCAGTCATCCATTTCCTCCGGCCCAATCTAGTTGACATGGAGCGTGTATGGAGGAGGCCCAACCGTGAAAATCTGCAGGAAGCCTTTTTATTGGCTGAGACTGAGTTAGGCATTCCACAGCTTCTTGACCCCGAAGGTAAACAAACATTTCCTTGGGACGTCTTCATTAAATAAGAACTGAATTGAACAGGTCTGGAGTCAGATAACAACCAACCACATTTGTGCAACATCATGGATTCAAATAAATTCTACAGTCCCTTAATGTTGCATTACATTTTCTATTCCTCTTCTATTATGGAAAACGTGACCTTTGCGTTACTGACTAAAACACTATGAAGAAGCTTGATCTACAAATGATCTTTAATAGAAAACAACGTGACCTTTTGTGAACGAAAGAGACATACCCCACATATCATTTAAATCAGCACTCCTCATGGAAATCTATCACAGCATCAGATGTGCAGCTTAGTGTCACTGCCAAACACCATCTGTGCCCCTTCACGCCTGCCCCTTCAGAATGAACTCTGACAAATCAAGCTTGTCATCAGTGTAATTAAGGTCCATTTAGGCTGAGAGATTCAGCACAGCGGAACCACCAAACTCAACTTCTGAATCTGAAGTGCGTAAGATTGTTTTCACTGAAGGTGCCAGTTGTCTGTTCCTCAATGGATATGTCAGTCAGACATGTTTTTCTCAGTGCATGTTTTTT
>OMNW01009054.1:13986-25410 GCA_900303245.1 Selene dorsalis
ACCCTTCCCTCACCCCGTCACCCCTCCTCTGTCCCCACCTCCTAGAGAGAGCAGCGAAAGAGCCTGAGGGAGCTCAAAATGTGGCTCGACCAGCTGGAGAGAGATGCTATACAGGCTCAGGAGACTGAGGGCAATCTCGCTCAACATTACCAGGTTAGTGTGTGTGTGTGTGTGTGTGTGTGTGTGTGTGTGTGTGTGTGTGTGTGCAGTTTAAACTGGGCACATGGGCACAAACGCTCCTATTATTAGCTAATCAGTGGTTCTACACTGTGGAGATCAGACGGCAGCCGTCATATTCTCAGTCAATCTGGCTTATTTCACCAAGCCCCAGGATACATTCCATATTCCACAGCGTGTGGGATATTTCCATTTTCCTTGCGCATTATTCAGAAGAGTCTGAGGGTCTGAAGCCAGAAAGAGAGAGACGGCATTCAGAGGCAATTAGCCACACATTTTCATGAGTGTCTGATTAGACACCAATGGGAAGAGGGCGTGACCCCTGAGAGAGCACTTACTCTGATGACTCTATTTTGAACTTGAATATTTTTGCACATTCACAAAAAACAAGAGATGTGTGAGCTAAGAACAGATTAATTGTCTTATGTTTTATTTTACTTTTTCAGTTGTTCAAGAGTCTACGTGTGCAGTTGGAGATGAGGAGGAAGCAGGTGGAGGCAGCTTTACAGTCCACTCAGAGAGATGGGATACTGACTGTGGATCAGGCTTTGGTCAAACAAGCCTGGGAGAGGGTCTCCAATAGGGTGAGACGAGATGGATGTGCCATCAGCCTCTGTTATAGAGTCAACAAGTCTCTGATTGGGATCTTACTCTATTATTTATTTTACGTTATGTTCTGTCTTGTCTCACTAATTGGAAGATAAAAAAACATACACAAAGCTGCAGTCAGTCAGTGGAGGCCAGTACATAAAAACACACACAAGACATTGTGTGAGATTTAGAGTCCCAGGGTCACAGCCTATCACACTGAGTTGAATGTTGTTCAATTTTTCACCCTGTAATTTGTGCCTGTCACTTATTGATGGTCTGTTTTCATGTCACACTTGATTAAACAAGAGAAATCCATCTAACATGCTCTGCAGTGTGTTTATAGTCAGCATGTGATCATCAGTTTACATTTTGACTCATTTATCTGTAATTATTGTATTTTCACTTGTGTGCTTGAACCATATGTACCCCAAACTGAACTGGATAATCTGAATCTTTTTCATTTTCTGTTCGTGTTGCATGTCAGCTCCTGGACTGGCATCTTCAGCTGGACAGGTCTCTCCCCGCTCCCCTCAACGTGGTGGGGGCATGGCTGCATGAAGCTGAAGAAGCCCTGCGAGAAGAGATCATCATCCAGCAAGCACATGACGTGACAGCTAACACTGTCCGCAGAGCTCTGGAGCAGCACAAGGTGAGCATGCAGTGCTACGCAGAAGATGCAAATCACCTTACAGAGTATGCAAATCTCAGAGGGCAGAAAGGTGTTGGAGAGAGGCAGCAGCTTGGAAAATATACTCACTATGAGCAGAACGAGCAGTAAGCATCCTTGCATTTCGATCTAGTACTTTCTGACCAGAAAATATACTGTGTGGTATTTGCTTTTCACAAGTATTTGCTGTATGTATTAACACTTTGCAGGATGTGTTAAAGAGACTGGAGAGTCACCAGCAGGTTCTTCAGAGGATCCATAAGGACAGAAGTGTTGATGGAGTCCCTATCCCCCTAGACCAACTTCAAGACATAGCTGAGAGGTAGGGAAGTCTTAAAAATATAACCCTGAATATAAAAACTGGGGCAAGTCATTGTTTTGTTTTTTCATTTCATTTAAAAAAGAGAGAATTGTTTGATATCAGAGCATGATTTTACTGTCTGCTTTTTCCATGAAATGGAAATGCATTTTTTTTTCATGGAAGAAGGCAGAATGTGGGAGTCAAGCTGTAGGTCTGATATCTTTTGTAAACTCTGTCTTTTTATAGGATGAACTTTGTCTCTACATCTTCGAGCATCCACCTGGCTAAGATGGAGTTCTTGGAGAACAAACACCACATGCAGGCCTTTGTCACTCTAGCTGAGACCAAGCTCAAATCATGGATCATCAAATATGGCCGACACGAGTCTGTGGAACTGATGCTACATAACTATGTTGTAAGCTCAGACTTTGAGTGACCATGCATGTGATACACTGAAATGTTTATCTTCTCTTCAGAGTTACTGACTACCGATTCTGAAAGTGAACACACAGTGTAATTTTAGGGTATTATTACATAAAAGTCATAAGGTACTGAACCTATATCCTGCTACATATCTGTTAGTTTTATCACTGCATATCCATTATAATGTCATTATTGTCTCTTCACATGTTATAATTGTTCCTCATTCACCTCTGCTTTTATCAGTTATTTGTGGAGAAGCAACATTTCTTTGAAAATTACGAGGCATTGTTCCAGTCCCTGAAACAGTCTGCTGAGGCCTATGTCAACGCTGACAGCTCGGGTGAGTAAATAAAATACGAATGAAATATAAATGGATACTAAATTCAAGATTTGGTTTTTGGCATACAGAGCAGCCATCATTAAAGGAAACTCTAAAATAAACCTGCTGTTTTTTTAATGCACCGATAATTTACTGACTCAGACTGGTAACACAAACCATGTGTTCTTATGTGTGCATGTTTAGCATAAATTTTATTTAGCATAAATAAATTCCTCAGTTTAGACTATTCCTATGTTATTGTTGAATAACCCCACGACAAGAGTTGCTAATATTGAAAAAGTCTTACATATTATTTAATTTCAAAATATTGCTTTGTTGTGATGTAGCAAATGCTCTGGAAATTAGATAATCAGTAGTTTATTGATTATATACCTTGCAAATAAATAGTCTTCCTTGCATAAATGTCAAAATTACACAAAATTCCCACATTGCAATAAAACAGTTCAGCTTAGAAGTAAGATAAATAGCCCACAAAGGTCTAATACATTCAGAAATATTAAATGGTTCGATACTGTATCTCAGTATAAATGGTCGGGCAAAATCACTGATGGTTCACAATCATGCCATCTTGTGATATATGTCATCACATTGCCTAACAATAACTGCATTGTTGTCCTTTGCTTGTAATTTTTTTTTTTTTTACCCTGGATTCCTCCAGGAGTGTGCTCTCAGACACTATCTCACCGTGGTATCGCCATTCCTCAACTTTATCTTCCACTGTCAACAGCTCAGTAACCAATGAGGCTTCCTCTTCCAGCTGCTCAGTCTGCCTCTGTCTGGTTTTACAGCTCGGTAAAAAGGGGGGAGTCTGCAGGCTACAGCTAAATGAGGTTCCTTCACTCTCAGCTCTCAGTGGGGAATACGACCCCATTTGCTAGTTAGGGGCTGCTCCACTTCTGCATGTCTCTGGGCACAAACAGCTAGCTTGTTGGATTCAGGGGTGTGCTGCTTTAGGGTATGCAGAGCAGCAGAGAAGTGAGGTGTGGCGAAAATTCAGGGCATCTGAGGCTTGATTGGTCAATCCACAAAATGGAAATGCCCCCCACCCCCCTGGCCACACATGCATGAACCCTGCTGGTAGTTAGCACTTATGAGCTTTGAATGGCTGGAAGAGAGCTCATTTGGGTGTATTTCAGGTATTAGTAAACCGAGAGAAAGAGCAGTCCGATATGTAATTCGCTGTACAAGTTGATGAATGTTTGTTTGAAACTGGCTCATAGTAGTTTGTGGTACAGGACTTCTGAGACTGGAGAGTTCACACCAAGGGAATGAAACATAAGCAAAGATAATACATCTCCTTGCAGTGAGTTTTTGGGGTCAGAGATTTGACTGTGAAAGTGTGCAGCTCCATCAGCCTCACTGTGTTCTTCATCTGCCGTTTCTATGAATACTGTATGCACCATCTGTCCTGAGCCTTAAAGTGAGGCCTGCGAGACTTTTGCCAAACGGCGGTCACAAGTGACAAGTTTATATAGTTCACAATAGTTCACAACTAATGGACCTAATAATAGCAGTTAGATGACTATATCTAGCTAAACTTTTCAAGCTATTGGTCAGACCAAAGCAATTAAGGCTTTAGCTGAAAAACCCCAAAGTGGACAAATGGATGAATTAGGGTTTCTTTCATTTTTTACTTTTTTTTTAGAAAATCAATCTAAACCAACAAGCAAACTGAACATTATTATAATATTTAATTTGACTATATTTACAGTGGCTCCTGTGTACAGTGTTATTAATAGTTATTAATACTAATAATAAGTGTTGTGCACAACAGCAGTAACAGAAGCAGAGATAAATGCACTGGGTCTGGTTTTTGAAATATTCCTGTTCCTGTCATTGTTAAAGTTAACGTATCTCTCCACCAGTTGATGAGGGCGAGGCGGGGGTACGCAGGTTCATGCGGGAGGTGGTGACTCAGTGGAGGAGTCTGTCCATGGAGGTCCGCAGTGTGAGGAGCATGCTGGAGGAGGTGTTATCCAACTGGGAGAGGTACAGCTCCACTGTGGCCTCCTTACAGGCCTGGCTGGAGGATGGAGAGGAAGTCCTGACCCAGCCTGAAAATGCCAAACGGGTACGAGAGTGACTCTTAATTTTATAGGAAATCCCATCATGTTCTTTTTTGTTTTTTTTGTTCTTTACACAGATTAAGAGTCGCCTCATACATGCTTTTGTTTGATGGACTTAAAAGCCTCCATGTAGTTGCACTCGTCAGCGGAATTTCAAGCATTTAGTTTTCTGAGTGGAATTCTATTAACAGTCTCCACTCATGTATCAAATGATCTCCTTGACTTACAACAAGCCACCAAGGATATTCCAGTTGTTGCATTGCCATGGTTACCTCAGATTCACATCCCCACCAAGGATTAGACAGCTAATTACCCCAGTTTTTTATTGTCCTTTCTTTCAGTCCCTTTCTTTGTTTCTTTTTTGATTAGCTGTCTTTGTTTCTTTCTTTGACACTCTGTCTTTGTTTTGTTCTTTGTTTCTCTTAATTTCTATCTGTCTCTGTTTCTTTCTTTCTTTTTAAATGAGTCTGTTGCTCTTTCAGGAGTTTTTCAGGAATCTCAGCCACTGGATGGATCAGCATGCAGCCATGAATGATGCCGGGAATTTCCTCATTGAGACGTGCGACGAGACCGTGTCACTTGATCTCAAACAACAGCTACTTCTTTTGAATGGACGGTGGAGAGACCTCTTCCTCAAAGTCAAACAAGTAACGAACAAAAGAAACTTAAAAAAAAAACCAAAATACAGTGTGTATGTGGAAAAGCAGAAATGGTCAAATGATATTAGACTGATTTGAAGAGCAGGAAAGTTTTCTTCATTATCTCTCATTTGTTGCAGTATGCCAGAGCAGATGAGTTGGAGAAGTGGAGAAAAGACCATTTGAAGGCTGTGTCTGCCCTGAAAGAGCTGCTGGACTCAGCAGAGGCCAAACTCAATGCTCCTGTTCAAGTGTCTTTCCTCAGTGTGAAAGGCTTTCTGCAGGATGTGGAGGTGAGGAAAACAAACTGCTTTACTAATGAATAGAGGAGGATAACTAGACAAGTAGAATATTTATTTACATACATACAATACATTTATTTACCAAGGATAGTGTTTTCTTAATAATTGTTTTGTACCAGCTGAGTCCAGTCAGTGTTTCAAACCCATGGACTGTGGACTGTGATTAATCAGTGACCTTAGACTCAATACTAAGGTACATGACAGCACGTTTTGACATTTAGGAATTATTTTGCACCTGAGCTCATTAGAAAATTAGCAAATGAATAGAATGGGTTCCACTTTCCTGGTTGTTTTGCGTCCTGGTGAACCCACTCTTTATCTTCACAGTAACTTCGAAGCTTTGAACAAAATAACTATGTGACATATAATTTCTGTTGCCAGAAGCAGTTTTGATGAAAGTGTGTTTAGTTTAAGACTGACCCCTTGCCCCTGCGCCTCATCTCAGAATACCAAGCAAAAGGTTGTTGCCATGGAGACCCAATACAAGTTGGCTGCCCGCAGCGCTCAGCTCCTCGCTAAGGACGCACCACAGGATGAGGCTGCCAGGGTCATGGCGACAGTGGCAGCAGCCAAAAGTCAGCTGAGTAAGGTTGGTGTCATTAAAGGGCAAAACATGAGAAGTGGCATGAAATCCATCTCGAGTCTTTTTTTGATAGCAACAAATCTCTTTTAAGACTTTTTTTCTTGAGATATCCTAATTACACTGCTTGTCACTTTCTGTGTCACTGTTTAATAGCCTGTCTTATTTGCCTCCAGGTGAGAGAGCGATGTCCCTCCCTTGTGAGGGAATGCCATGCAGCTCTACCACTGTTGGAGGAGATGGAGAAACACATTACTGCTTTCTATCAAGCCCTGGAGCGGGCCAGTCGCATCACTGCTGCTGCCAGAGACCCAGAGTCAGAGGTCCAGACCCAGCACAAGCAAAAGTGGCAGGTCAGCTATTAGAGCAATCCAAGCATTTAAGTCAAAGCCTTTTTTTTTAAATTTTAGTAGTTTTGTATCATTTTTCACTTGTGCACACAGCAAATGTGACAGCACTTGAATAGTATATGATGAATATTTCAGGTCTGCCGACCATTATTTTTACTGTCAAATAAGTGGTTTAGATCATTTGATTAAACCAGGGATTTGACTGTGGATTTGTTTAAAGTCTGTCTGTCTCATGAGACTTGTGAATGACATGTCACAAAATAGCCCTGGTATTTGTGTCTGTAATCCACACTTGGGCAGAGTGAGGTAAAATGACTTACCATGAAAATGCACCATTTCAGCTGTGGGGACTAATAAATTTAATATGGTAGTTCTGGGGTAAGTTGAGCCACCTGCCCTATACACTTAATAAGTGTATTTTGTCTGTATATGTCCTGATTATTAAATCAAGATTCTGGATGTTCATGATTACAATAAGTCAGATCCTGAGAAGAGGTAAAGCTGTTTATGGTAAGCCAAGCTTTACTTTCAAAGATTCTTCCCAAGGTATGATGTCATCTGCAAAACTCCCCAAACCTCACTGAGTTGATGGCTCAACGTGAAGATCTCAGCTGTTTGTATTCCCCTGTAACCTGGAGAGGTGGAATATTCAGTAAAGGGGGAGGTGGGTGATGGATGGAAGGGAAGGAGGGGAGTGGCTCAATATGCCCCACTCCCGTGCTCAACTTACCCCATACACGGGGTAAGTTGTGCCACAAGACCACTTTTTATGGACATGCTATATTATCAACAGATGATATAGAGATGCACAACATCCTGAAATATCTGAAGATATATTAGTTTGCAACAAAACTATAATTGTCTTGATGTAGTGATGCTGAACATGAAAAGCGGCTCATCTTACCCCACTTTCCCTACTCTGTCTTTATCAGAATAAATTCCTTTTAGCTTTGTGTTAAGTGAAACTAATGACTGTGGAGTAGCATAAGATTTGTTTCACTGGTGTTTCCATGACGTCTCCAGGATTTGTTAAACCAGCAGCAAAGCTGTAAACGGTGTCTGTCAGTGATTGAGAGGAACCACCACACCCTGCAGAGGACGCTCTCCTCCAGTAAGGTGCCCCGAAACTTCGACATGTCACTGCTGCAGAAGAGAGTGGCTGAAATCCAGGTCTCAGCACAGGTGAGCATTGTAAACATGCGTCTACCTACAAATACCAGAATGCCACACAGCGACTGCATTACCCACAACACTGATTACATTAATGAGATTACAAGAGCATTGAAACACCCAGGAGGCAACAATGCACATGTGTCTCATTATTATTCCATTGCTTCTTGTTAGACAAATAATGTAATTACACAATATTACCAAGGAGGCCAATTACAATCACCACTGCCTACTGTCCCTCCTCTCAGGCTTTGCTGAAGGAGGTTGGGGAGTGGAGACGCCAGGAGGAGGCCAACAACTGTCTGAGGAGGAGGTTTGAGGAATCACGACAAGAGCTGGAGAGGGTGCTGAAGAAAGCTCAGAACTGCTTAAGAGAAACTGGAGACGCTGAGGAGCTACTGAAGAGACATTCTGTAAGACCAAACCTGTAATATTCATCTTTAGACACATTACTATTAGCTAAAATTGTACTTCAGTGGTGGGAGGGTGTACACCATCAACCTTTAGCTATTTTATGTGGTCTCTTGCTTCTCTCACTTTTGTAATCTTTTTGTAATGCAGGATTTTTTCAGCCAGCTGGATCAGCGGCTCCTGAGTGTGTTCTTAAAGGCGTGTGACGAGTTGACTGACATCCTACCACAAGAGGAACAACAGGGCCTACAAGAGACTGTCCGCAGGCTCCACAAACACTGGAAGGTCAGAGGTCACCATGCGCTAACACTCTCACTAATTACTGCACATCTCTTGAGGCGCATAGCCGATACTTCATTAACTTAACCAGAAGGACCTTGGGCTTTGATAGAGTGTCCTCCAGTCTGTTTCCAATTAACCTGTACTAGTTAAATGAGAATACAACCCACTCTGTTTACTGACAGCCTCTGTAGGGGATATTTAGTCCCTGACTGTTTGGGAAATGATACAGTGTGAGTGCAAAACTCATATATTACACAAAATGTCTTATCTCCCATGTCTTCTCTGTCTTTGCCACAGGATATTCAAGGTGAAGCGCCATCGCACCTGCTCCGTTTAAAGGTGGAGGTGGAACGAAATCGAGTGAATGTGATACTACAAGACTGCAGAGCAGAGCTGGACAGAGAAATGCGAGCCCTGTCTGGCACCTGCACCAGTGAGCGAGTGATCAAAGAACACAGAGTGAGCTTCCCAGATTTGGTAGAAACTTAAGAAAAGATTAAATAAAGATTGAGAGACGGATGAAATCACTTACCTTTTTCATCCCCACCATTCTGGAGCCTCTCAAGATTTAACATTTCCTTCTCTCTTATCTCTAGACTTTCTTCAGAGAACGCAAACCTCTGACTTTGTGTGAGAAGAGGATTAGAAACATGGAGGATCTCTGTCACAAATTACCTGACAACGACCCGGCTTATCGAACGCTCGACTCCACCAGGAGGGCTGTGGAAGAGGTTACAAAGCAAATTAAGAGCACTCACCTCAAACTGGAGCAGAACCCTGATAAATGGAAAGAGTGGAATGAGAGGTAAAGTCTGACAAAAAGTCCTTACAGCATCTCTAACATCTGTAAGTCGTACTTTATCATCACCAGGTTCAAGGAGAGGGTTCAAAGTAGTTATTTATTTTTCTAGGTTCTGTGAACTCGCTGATTGGGTCTCATCTCAGAGGAGGCAGGTGAGGCTCTTGAGGGAGACTGCAAGAAATCCCAGTCATCAGGAGCGGGTGAATGCTGCTGTTCAGGTGAGCCAGCAAACTGTGGTGGCTGCTGATTCAGCACAGCTCGACTTCAGAAAACCTGCATTCCCTTTTGTTGTGCTTCTATTGTTTTCAGGCGCTGCAGGAAGCAGTAGATGCCCGTGAGGAGAGCTTATTGTGGCTTAAACGCGTCCTTGCTCGTCTGTCTGAGGTTAGCTCTGAACTGGAGGTCCAGAGACAAAGAACAGCCCTGGCCAAACTCTCAACTGATCTGCGGGCACTCTTTTCTTCACTCTGTCAGGTATTCTGAGATATTTGTAGTGTTAAAATGCATCTCTCCCTGTGTTTTCTCAATGAAATGCCTTTGTCTGATCCCGTGCCACCTTCATTCACAGTGGGGTGAAGAGGGCTCTGCCATGTTCCAGTATGAGGAGCTAAGGGAGGAGGTGAGTGGGACTCTGGAGGAGGTTGTGAGATCACGAAGTGAAGCCGAGGAGCAGATCAGCAGGATCCTTGATGCCGATGGCCTGGAGGAAGCCAAACAACTTTACCTCATTCACCAGGTATGTGCAGAGGTGGTAGAATGATCAAAATGTTATAATTCGATCACATGATCTGACACATTTTCTTGTCTGTGTGTGATTTATAGCAACATCTTAAACGGCTGCATGCTAATAGGAGAGAGGCGGAGCTTCTGGTTTCCCACTGCCGCCAGCTGCAGAAAGGGGAGGAGCTTAGTCAGTCTCTACAGGAGCTGGAGGGAGCTTTCAGAGAGGTCGACTGCAAAATAGAGGCAAAGGAACACAACCTGCAGGTAGACCGAGCCTTGATTTCCATCACATGTCAATGTGCTAATGTTTGCATGTGTGAGTGTCATTGATCATCCACACACACCCCTGCTGTGATCATTGATCGGTCTGTATTGAACACGAGCCACATTATTTGGTGTGTTCAAATTTTTTTGTGTCTGTTCTCCTGGGATTTGTTTATGCACTTGAATCATTGTCCTTGAATCAATCAGAAACTTAACATGTTTCTGCAGGAACATATTTAATACCTGGGATGAATATCATAGGTTAGGTTTACAGTTTATAATCGATTTCAAGGAATGTTAAGTCTTCATTCTATCACATCTTTTTTTCTACTGAAGCTGAACCAGCTGGGACTGTAGCACTGCACTGTAGCCTCCATTCTGCCTTGAAGATGTAGCACTGCTCAGACAGTGTATTATAACCTCTTGTCTTGTAAACACAATGATGACTGAAGCTCTTTTCAAGCAATACTCACCACAACCTGCTCAAGGCACGAAACCATACTTAGCCAGAGAAAACTTTTGAATAGCCAAAAGGTGATTTATGTCTAAGTTTGGTGCATTGAGCCCCACTTAACCTCTGTGTGTGCATACAATACTTTCTCTATGAAACTTTACCCATGGATGTTATTGTTTTATTTCTTCACCATCTCAAGGCCACTCTGAGCTCCTGGCAGAACTTTGAAGCAGAGAGAGAAACTGTTTGGAGGTTTATCAGCAACACCAACAATGAGCTGCACAAAGAGCTCATTTTCAACAGCCTGGACAGCCAGAGAACTGAACTCGAGCACAATAAGGTGTGTTTTTCTGACTGTGAGTTTATGCATAAAGTGAATACTTTGCATTCGCCTGCTCAATGTATTGACTCCTCTTCTGCCCACAGGACCTCCTGTTGAGAGCTGAGGAAGGTTGTGTGCGAGCAAATCTCCTCCTGGAGAAGGCAGCAGATATTCAGCTTGGCCCAAACAATCAGACTCTTCTTCTCCAGCAGGCCCAGTCGACCAGAGAGGCAGTCACACAACTTCAAGACCACCTCAGCAAGAAGTGAGTAACTATCTGATGGCAGTTAGTATAATCTCCAGAAAATTCTAAAATTAGATACATTTATATCTATTGAAAAATATATCATCAAAATGTGGTGAACAAGATCTGTGATTGTTTTTCTTGAGAAGCCATTGACTTGACATCTCTTTGTATGGCTGCCATCTTGGCCAATGCTTTCTTGGAAAAGAGATTTTTATCTTAATGGTACTTATCTTGACCTTAATTCTTCATCCCCTTGAATTATGGAGAATCTACACCCATAGAAAATGTCTCTTTTCCTAAGCTTGAACAGATCC
>OMNW01009055.1:0-12574 GCA_900303245.1 Selene dorsalis
GGATAGGCTGCATGGGATTTGTGCTGGCTGCTTCACAGAGGACCATGTCCCGTGCTCTCAGGGGGGCCTGTATGATTAATTCAATGAAAGAAAAAGACCTAAGGGGGGATAAAGATGTAAGATGTGAAAGATGAGTTTTTTGTGTTTGGCCATCTGATTTCAAAAAAGAGCGAGTGAAGAAATAAATTTGAGGCCATTTATGGGATCAAATCAGGGTCAATAAGAATTTGAGCTCACAAAAAACACCAAAGTAAATCTGCATAAGAAACTCAAGTAAATCAATAAATACTGATTCACTGAACTACTTACTTCCGATTGTGTCTCACCCTCCGCTTGGCACCCTGTTAGTAGGGCTTTTTTAGATGAGTTGGGTCTGACCTCTAAACAAGCAGTTAGTGGAAGTCATCTTTTGATTTCCTGAACTGTCCTAAAAATGAGAGGTGTTTCGAAATTACAGGATAGCCAAATGATTACAAAGAGACAAAATGCCACCATCATCACCGAGTGAAAGACTATTAGAGACATCATGCTCACTTTGAGACTGCTTTGTTGTTCGTTTGAAGCCGAGGACAAAACTATAACAGACTGCCTTTACGGGAACAGCTAAGTGATAACTTAACGTGGTCTGAAATGATGAAAGCCACTTCAGCGCAAAGCAAAATGAGATGAGAGATTTAAAACAGACAATGAAGGGAAGGACAGAAATAAAAAGAACAAAAAAAACAAAAAACTAAAAAAACGAATTAAACCATCACAGGCCCAGTTCAGATTCCACACCATGTTGATGTTTGATCAAGATAATCTGAGAGCTTCGGCTTCTCCTCCAGGCCCTTTGCTGCTGCTCAGCAATAATCTTTAGGAGAATCCTTTTGTTTTTCACTGCAGACAAATTGACTCGATGCTTTAATGTCAAAACCCCATGCCATAGGCCATCCCAGCTTGCTCATTTAAACATTCAATTATTTTGTGCAACATCTAATCAATTATATAATTGATTTTCCTGTTATCCCCACTCTTATACTGACAACCCAGTCAGTATGAGAGTGATGAGAAAAGTGTCAGTGTGCCACTGGTTTCTTTATTCCTCTGTCATCATCTCCTATTCAAACATTCATACTCCTTTCCTCTTCCTTAGACACAGTACTGGTGTCTTTAATGGACAGACAATTACACCAGGAAATATATTCTGCTCACACTCAACTCATCGTATCATTATACATCAAAATGTGGTGTCTGTGCCTGTAGACTGTTGGTTGTTTCTTCGACCCCGGCCACTTATTCACTTGATCAAAATCACCTGTATTCTCAGATAACATGACAGGCTATTAGAAGGACGTGGTTAACCAGCCGTGTGATATCGCCTGCAGTTGTCTTTAACGATCGTGTAAACAGCAGCGCTACTGGGTCACCGCTCTGTTTCACATGCACCGAGCTTCTGCTGCTGGTGTGTGTGTGCGAGTGTGTGTGTGTGTTTTCTTTTATTTCATAAAATGGCCGTACAGGTTTAAAAATCTAAGAGCAAAGAACACACCACAGCCTTGAGCGAAATTGGGAATTACTCCTAAAGCTAGGTTGTTCTCACTACTAGTATTCTACACTGACTGCACTGCCATTTATAGAGATGTAGGTTCCAGTACCTTATCTATTACTGTATTACCTGGCATTTCAGCAGCATAAGAGCTCTGTTAAATATTAAAGAAAATGCTAAATGCTTGAAAACATTTCAAACACCTGGAAATGAATTTGTAGCATTAGCATTTGTAATATCAAAGTCTATTCTGGGCAAAGTTGTCCCTAAAGGTGTTACAGCTGCAACATACAGGAGAATTCACAGATGAAAGGAACAGGTGTTGAATAGGTGGCCTGTTGTCTTGAAATGATGCATGCTCCCGTATGTCGGTCATCCAAAAATCGACGCAGCACAGATGACCTCCATTTCTGCCAGTCGAGCAAGATTGTAAATAATGTTCCCACTGAATTAAGAGCCCTAAATCCTGGGGCTTCATCTTGCTGAGAGTCTGTGGCTTGTAATCTGGACACACACTTACAGGGCAAGCGGGTTACTTCAAATGGCCTTTTTTTTTTTTTTTTTCTTTTTTTTTTTGTAATGCCGTCATCCGCCGTTTGTGTGATTAGATTCCAGTTAGGCTGTAATTAACATACTTAAATAGCTTCAGCACAGTCTCTGGGTACCCCCTGCTACTGTGCTAGAGGTAGTAGAGGGAAGGGTTCGAGGGAGGACGTGGTTTGGAGCCTTAAAGCAGGTAATTAAATGAAGATTGTAGGCTATTGAATGATCTCCCGGGGCAAACACAGCACCTCCTCTTCTTCCTCCCTCTTCTTCCCACTTCTGACCCTGCCTCACCAGCCTTGCACCTGAGATGAAGATGACAGTTAATGATGGTATTTTTTAAAACCACTTTAGCACTTGCCCTATAGCTCCCGCCTGCTCTCTCCTGATAGACTGAGTTTTTTTTTTGTTTTTTTTTTCGCCTCTTCTTTCATCCTTTTTCATCCTGGGTCCACACACCATTTTTCTCCATGTTCCATTAGCAAATTGCCTCCCCCTCTTTCTCTCCTCTTTGTTCCCACCTCCCCACCTGCCCCCTAACCCACCCATTACAAATCTCACTGGAGAATTTATTTGTATAAACTTGGGATAAAACAATGAAGTTCACTGTGGGGCCTGTTTTATTTTGCAGAATTTGGAGAGGAGCCACAGAGCCTGAAAGAGACTAATGTAGATGGCATAGTAAAGTCAACCTGAAGTACCTGAGAGCCATCATTTGCACGGAGTGGCAGCAAGGTCATCTGACTAAGGGATGGGGAGTCTGTTATTTGCATATGCCGTGGGCTATGAGGTAATAAGGTCTGCTTATCCTCTCCATTTTAATCATTTTAAAAAGTGTTAAGACAGCCATTAGAAACTGACCAGCAGACTGTTTTATTTGCTTAGCCATTATACATCTACTTTTCTCTATGTGATGGTCTTGAAAATATAATTCCACATATTTTCTTTTGTAGAATATATAGAGAAAATTACAAGCTACATGACTGTATCGTCAGCAATCTGTACAACCAACATTACAGCATTACATAGGGTAAGTGATTGACAGGCAAGTAGGTTTGAACTGAGAAAATAATTACTCTGTAAAGCATAGAAGCAAAGCAGGTAATGCTGAAGGCAAGTCTTCATATCATATAATGATGGCAAAATCTCTTGCTGAATAAATACATTAATGTTATCCATTATTATTAATCAATTAAATTCTCCACATATTTGTATGCAGTGCATAACAGCTGCATCACATTTGGGGTAATCAACACTTGATTACCATAATAAAATAAGTCAGTTAGTTAAAGCTTAGTCGATTTAACAGAGGGAGAGAGGAAGAGAGAGAGCAAGAGAGACAATGTTTCCTGTCTATGTGTGATTCACTCAATATTCTGTCCTCATTAGTGTTTCACCACAGCATGTGTATTCCCAATGCTCTGGATTACCCCATATCCAAAAAACTGCTGAGTCAGTCAGCTTAGAGCCCTCACAGACCGCTCCTTGTCTTAATGTGTCTAGTCCTGTGTCAGGTCTTCGGATATCAGGGTTAATATCTAACTGAAGGATCCAATCTTCAAGATTATGTGTGTTTGATTTTGTTTACACCATCTGCCATCAGATGTAATTGAATGTACTGCATGGTATAATCTGATACATCCGGGGGTGATGTTTTCCTGCCGCTGTCGTTTTGTATGTGTGTGTGTGTGTGTGTGTGTGTGCTTGTGTGTGCTTGTGTGTGTGTGTTTGTGTGTGAGAGAGAGTTTCATAGTCAGTAAGATGCCCTGTAGGAATCCAAAATAGCCTGTAGATGTCCTGCGGGAATCAGTCCTGGCCGTATGGTAAATCATGCTCTGTGAGTTTAAGACTTATCTCATTAAGGTGATATCCTCTGCATTTGACTAAGGTGTTTAAAGGTCTCACACATGCTAATGGACATATTATAGTTTGGTATTCATCAGTATGTCCACATTTGATGAAAGTTCGTGTTTAACTGCTGCTGTACTTAGAGCAGTTACGGTATATGATCTTTCAAATGGTAAAGATCTGAACCAGAGCTACTTGGAAAGCCTCAAGAATTATCATATTACAGTATTACGAGATTTTTGTTTGATGTTTTATTCATGTTTTATGGTCATGTGTGCTAAGTTAAAGCACTAGGTTATCAACGTAAACATCTAACTCCAGTCATTCCTCATGTACCAAATCCTGAGGCAAGCTGATACTTAGGTTTGACATACACATTAACATTTTAGTCTGATGCTGCCATGTAGAGTGATGAGTGAGCAGCTACAGTAGGGGTTCAGTGTCAGGCTCAAGGACACGTCGACAGGGCACAAGGTTGCGGCTGGGACACATCGGCACTTGAGGTGATTAAATCATCTCCGTTACTATCAGGTGTCTCTAACTGGCTGATATACCACCCTGAGATAGTAGTTTCATTTGTTTGCACCTTCTTTTCATGTCAAATGCCGTTATTAGAAAAAAAAGAAAAAACTGTCTTCCTTCACCCGCTGTAGCACATTCCTGTGGTGTTGTGGTTGCCAGGAAACCAACACAATTTATTGTTTGTATTGCACAGATTAAACTAATTAGATATAATGTGTAAATGTGTGAGCTTTAGAGGTGTGTGTGGGCAGTTTCCTTTTTAACCTTTGGACCCAGTTGTGCCAGCTGTTGTCCCTGATCATAGTCTTTATGCTGTGCTGTTTAACCAAAATATAGTGTTTTAAACATCATTCAGCCATTATGCATTCATATCCTGCCAAAATTATCCAAAATTAACATTAATACCTCACAGGGAAGGAGAATGTTACAGGAGGAAAATGCATTTATGTGTTTATACAAGGTTAAGCAACAGCATTTGTCATCATAATAGCAACAGCTACAGTAGACTTCAAAGCTAGATCCGGAGAAATACAAAAAGAGGATGTTACATGTGATTTGCTGTGTTTTTATTTTATTTTCTACCCTACTGAGGTTCTGCAGTTCAAAGAGGTAGACTAGTGAAAAGTATGTCACTGGTACCAAGCCAGGATAAGGTATTAGCTTTAAATCCCTTAGCACTGATCAAAACCAGACTTACCCCAAACATGGACATTACTCACACACACACACACAGACAGAGAGAGAGAGACAGAGAGAGAAACTGGTACATCTCTCAACACACAGACCGTTACACACATACAAACACAACACAGACTTTGATGACAACAACTTGAACAACAATGCCAACAGTGACCTCTGTGGCCTGGTTTGTGGGCCAGATGACAGTCAGTGGTTGATCACATCATGTGGGATGCTGTTGTCACGTCATGAGGGATGCTGTTGTCCTGTAGTCTCTCTCTTTCATCAGGCTGTGTTATTCTGTATTTATTGTCTGTACAGTCTTACCAACTGCAGTATCATCAATAATTCATAAACAAACAAGGCCAAAACATTGTTGTTGTGATCCTCTATTGGTCTCACACCTATGGCTCTATACTGTAGTTGCACTGTTCTTGTGCACATTGATTAACCCTTGAACTATTATAAACCTGTGTGTTATTTTACATTTTACATTTTAATCAGTCCTAGTGTTTGTGTTGAAACAATAAGTTCATGTTCAGACTCAGTCCTTAGGAACAGTTTTGCTTGGGGGCTCTGGAATGATGGGAGATGGGGAGGGCTCTTTAGGGTAAGTTGATCTAGCCCCAGAGGTTTAACAACTAAAGATTTGGATTAACTTCTTCAAATGAAAATATGACTGTTAAGTCTGCATGTCTGCATTGGAGGGTTTTTAGAGGCTTTTGCAAATCTCAAATTCTCACAGTTTAGTAAAATTTCTACTAAAGCTCTAAAAATGGATGAATATTTACAGTACATCACTGCCTGTGAAAGTGTCCAACTATATAGGTTTCTCCTATTAGTGTGTTTGCACATCCACTCATATCCTGCATCTGTAACTGTGTGTGTGTGTGAGAGAGAGTGGGTTAGACTTTCTGAGTTTGTTTGTTTATGAGTGTGTGCTCATATGCCTCCATATGTTTCATAATCCAGTAGACTGGCACACCTCATAGTGTTGGGAGTTGGGGAATTCAAAGCATTCTACCACATTCATCAGTCCAAAGACACAGACAGAGAGAACTTATGTGGCTGTGTTTAGCGTATTACACAAAATAAAGAAAGATTTCGACTGTGCACGGGGAGAAGCAGCCTTCACTGAATGAGGAATCCACTGTGGAGAAAATTCAAAGGGGCAATTTTACACCAGCTTATGAGCAAGTGAGTGAATAGAGGGATGCACACTGCCTAGAGACCGCCAGATGTTACACAAGGGAATTCATCTACAGCAAGACTGACCAAGGGTGGAATGATTCTAAATTGGCTCTGAAAAATTGGGTCCTCACATACAAACAGATGAAGGAAATATTCAGGGAACAGTGTTTTTTAAGCGTGTTTTAAACAAACTAAAAAAAATAAAAGGTTGCCAGTGTGGCTCAGTGCCTGTTTCATTACCTCTCAAAAAGTAGACCACAGATTTCAATCATTTTTGGTGGGAGGTTCAGCCCACAGGCCAGGAAATGATTTGTCTTTGGTACAGATCCCAATTTAGAACCTTAAAGGATTTCTTAACATTACAATATTTTTATACAATTTCCCATCAACTCCTGCTCTTAATTGAAAAATCCTCCCGTTCACATCACTATTTAAAGTTTAAATTAAAAATAGGGCAGATAAAAGATCCGTAACAGATTTCTGTTATTCATGTAATAACACATACAGCACAGAGTGAAGGTGCAGACTTGGCGGAGGTACAGCATGTGCTCTCTAGTTTTACAGCAGCAGACTGATGAATCAGCAGGGACAGTGTCTTCATGTCGGCTACTGTGTAATATGATGAGGGATACTCGATACTTGCGATACTATGCGCACTTCACAACCACAACCAGTGTAGTGTATTGCTAGTATCACACACTTTACTGATGAAACACAAGTAACACTGTGTTCACACATTCATAGACAAAATTAATTATTATTATTGTTGGCTTTTAAAATTGTAAATCTACTTGTCAAGTATGTAGAGTATTCATTTATTCAAGTCTCTTTATGTAGAGTATATCTTTTGTCAGTGGAGAATTGACGAGGATGGCAACATAGAGTGGTTAAAGATGGATAAGTCTTGAGTCATGAGTGACTCACACAGCATGAGAAATATGTAATATAATGGTCACATGGGAAAACAGAAGCTTTGGATAAGCAGCCTAAAAGCATGTGTAGGTAAATGCTTTGCATCATGTGTCCTTCATGAAGCCTATCTGGCCGTCCCATGTGTAACAAATTCCTTGGAGCCAACGTCACTGTGAGGCTGCAATCCAACAAAAAATAAGAACTGTGACTGAGGTAACATGGTTACCACCAAAGAAATAAATGGTCAACTTCTTTTTCTAGTTGCAAAGAAACTGTATGATTTTATACTGTGATTCAACGATACTGGATAATCTTATAAAGACAATAAAAACATACCCAAGAATGAGACGGCTGTGTGTTCAAACCCTGTTATCTGTCTCCAGAGATACTGTGATTCCATGGCAGATCGGAGAGGTGAGAGGCAACAGCATTGTGCACATCGATCATTACTTTCAGCAAATTCAATCCTAGAGATCCCAGAGATATCCTAGAGATTGAAGCAAGTGCTGGTTTAATCATTCGGTGTGTTAGCTATGGCAGGTGGTTGGCAGTCAGGCGTGCTCCATGTAAATCCTGCTCCTGTTGTGTTTATTGATCTTTTATCTTTTAAGAAGTAAGAGGCAGGTCTTTTGTGTTTGCATCTGTAAACACTGATGATGGTTGTAAGCTGTGTTGATGCAGGCATTGATTGTTACTGATTACAATGAGGTGTATGGATGTGGTCGGTGCATGTGGATGTGAAGGGGTGCCTTTTTGGAGTTGCTGCATTCCTCCAACATTTCTTCTTAAACTATTCATATACAGTAAATAAAAGAACTGAACATCTAAGAAAAATGTGTGTAGATCAAAGCTGTTGACCTTTTATCAAAGGCTACCGCAATAATCACCAAGCAGCCAGTGTTCTTAGCATGTTTTACAGTTTGTGGTACATGTTGTTTCCTCTGGATTGCATGCGCTAACAAGGTAGCTCAGTACAGAGAACAGCTATGCTAGGACAGCTTCTGTGATTCTTACATTCAAACTAATAAGTTCCCATAAGTCTTCTCTTTGTGTTTCAAAAGCTTTCCTCACATTCTGCGAGCTCTCAGTCCTTCTTTGACTTCCTTCTCTATCTTGCACCAGCTGAAAAAAACAGAAAAAAAAAGGAAAAGAAAAACCCGCAGACTTGAAACCGGAATGGAAATTCTGCCAGGCACTGCCACCTCCTCAGATGCAATAGTGAACTAAGCAAGGGGATCTTTGAGGAAGCAAAAGGACTTTTAATGAACAGGCCCTTTATTGATCTGTGGACAAAACAGTCGTTAATTATGTGCGGGTGGGCATTTAATTGAGGGAGCGAAACAAGGTCCCTGCTTGCTAAGCTAATGCATGGTCAAGAATTATGACAATTTGATTGAGTCCTCTGCCATTGGGGTACAGGGTAAGACACAAATGATCACTCAGCCAATGCATCTGGATCTTTCCTTCTCCCTCCTGCACTTGTGTCTTTTTTCTTCAGTCTCCTTGTTTCTTTGTCTTTTAGCAAGTGTCTTTGAGTGTTTGCTGTGTTACTCTGCTCTTCCTTTGTTTTCAAATTAAGAGGAAATGCCATCTTTCCCTTATTTTCCTCATCTCTCTATGCTCTTTTATGATCTGCTCAGCCCAGTCTGACTCGTGTGCCTTTGATTTTCTGACTTGTATAAATGGCAGCAGCGAGGAAGTGTCAAAAGCAATAGTGAACATGGAGGAGCGTATTGACTCAGTGTGTGTGTGTGTGTGTGTGTGTGCAAGCGTGCGCATGAGTGTATAATCGCACCCATGTTTCTATGGTCTGTGCAGTGATTTGTGGTTGTCAGTCATCGTTAGGCAGTCAACTGTCTTATGCCTCCACTTAGTCAGTCTTATTAAGTACAAGCACAAGTCCTCTGTGCTGTCTGTTTGCTACATTATCTCTGTGAAGCCTCTGAAACTGATGGTCATTTAAGTGTTAAGTTCTCAGCAATAGTTGCAGTCAATGATTCTAACTGCTGAATTAAATTCAAATGATTATTCTGTTCATTTACAAGAGCTGAAAAACAAACCCGCGAGGAAGATAAATTAAAGACAAAGCATTAAAAACTGCTGAAGTGGAGAAATGAGAACGAGATACAAGTTTAACAAATGATTAATTACCCCCATTTATGATCTAAAATATGAACCCATCATTTGGAGCTTTTCTCTGATATTCTAAGATTATACCGAAGTAAGTCCAATGCAAGTACATACACACTATCACAAATGCGCATTGCCGGCATAAGCAGCTATTTGGTGGGTTCGATGAGCCTGAAGTCACTGTGTGGTGTGCACTATAAACAACAACATAACCAATGTCACTCACACCACAGACACTTCTACAGATGAATGGTGGTGTTTAGCTGAAGAACTACACAAGGTGTAATCCCTACAGGGGATGGGTTACGTCGCCTGAGCAGGAGTGCATAAGCTCAGCATGACTTATATTCTCATTAAAAGAGGCTTATTTATCTCTACACCTTCTAAAGAATCAAGGCTGGCGTTTTCAAGTCTTTGGGCTGGCAGCAATTACCATACCTATCAAGTAGCTTTTATAACGCCTGTTCTGTGTCATAAGAAAGATGTGCCAAGCTATTACTCAAGCTGCTGGCACTTTTCACAAGGTGTAAGTGCTGAATGTGCTCTCAAAATGGATTTATGTAAAGGGATCAGTTTCTGTGCATGGAAAAAAACACACACATCCATTTTAGAAGTTAAAAATATAGCTTTGGAATTTGTTTTCTTGTCTGCAGAGAGGCAAATAGTATCGAAGCTGTAAGTTGTTTACACCTCTTGTGTTTGGGGACTGCAGCTACGCTTTTTATTTGTCAACACTAAGTTTAGAAAATTGTTCCTCTAAATATCAACTTAGATTTTGTCTCTGCTCTTCTCTTTAGTGTTTATTTATCCTTGTCTAGTCATCCCCATTTCTTCGAACAGATATGAGAGCAGAAGAAGAAGTCGAAAATTAACAGAATGCAACATTTAACAGCAAAAAGAGTGAAAAGATTCAAATAGTAGCACATGCAGTAAAAAACACTGTGGTGTAACCACAGATGATAAGGAACAGGTTAAACATGAATTAATAAAACATGGAATAAATGTCAAATACTCTTGTATCATTCATTCTCAAAAGAAAACTTTTATTCCATGTTGAGTCTGATCATGGTCCTTAAATAACCCAAATTCTACTGGTAGAAGTATTTCTTTGTTATTGTAGTTTAAATTTCAGTGTAATTCCCAGGAGAGATAATAGAATACTTGATAAATACGGGCACTGATCCTGATGTGATGAAACACAAAGCAACTCCTTGAGCTCAGTGTATCCAGTGTCAATTTAGCATATAAAAAAGACAAATCCATACATTAACCTTAGTTGAGCTACACCTCCTTAATAATGCAAACAGTCCTCCAAGTGTTCACCTTGTGTCAGGGTCTGGTTGAAGAAAATTCCTCTGCTTTATAGTGTTGTGTGACTAGCCATAATATCCCACTGCTGTTTGGAGGGCTATTACTGTCACAGTAACCCAACGGGATGTCATTATATGGCTAGCAGCTGTGACTATTTGTTTTTTTTTTTTCTTCCTGTGTTACTGCAGCCTTACAGCTGTGTTTCTGTCTGTGTCTAAGCATGAAAAGAAATGTGCACGTGCACATATCCCTATGTGTTTGTGTGTGTCTGTGTCTGTGTTTCTCATGCATCTGCTTGTGTAGCATAAAGTGCGCCTGCGTGTGTAATCCACAATGTTCTTTTCTCCTGGGGTCCATAACCTCCCATTGCTCTATGATAAATGTGTGGCACTGTGGTGCATGTGTGGCCTTAAAAGGAAACGGCCTGGTGGCCCCCCCGGGAGCAGTGCTTCATACTGTGTTCAGACACATCATTACTGCTATGGATCTATTGATTGTTGTGTTTGTGTTTTTGTTTCTTTAGTTGTGTTGTTTTTCTTATCAATTAGCTGCACTTTCACACGAATTAAACACGCGACATGCTGAATTATTTGCCCGGTTGACTCACAGCATAATCTTTACCACGTGGGACTGTCGCACATCAGGAAAATCACACGGATCTTTCAAATGGTTAAAATGACCTGCGGTTACGTAGCAGGTAACTTTTTCAGATATCAGACATGATAGATGTCTTGAGGAAAAAAAACTCTGCATTGTTTGTAAAACTGAAATATGTGTAATACCAATGGACATTGTTAGCCTTGGAGACAATGTGAGGGGGAGTGAATGGGCATTGAAAGAGACTGACTTAGACACTAGAGACTGAGGTTTGTATCCTGTCTTCTCCAAACAAACACTGTTGATCACTTCAAAACATGGAGGCAATTATTTATCTGACGTTAACGAAGACGTTTCGTTTGCTTAAAGCTGATCACATCTTAATCACCGGGACCATAGGGACAGCAGATAAAGAACTCAAATGGTTCCTTTGGACCCAGTTCGTCCTCAGATTTATGTAGGCTTTACACCATTCATGACCCAAATGTATCTGTGTGTGAAGTGTGCGTGATTTATGATCGTCCAAGTCCCTGCACTGTACTTGTCTCTCCGTCACTCATCACTCAGTAGAGTAAGGTCTATTCATGCTCACTGTAAGGTCAGATTTAGCCATTTACGCTCACAGCCTTGGATAGGAAAATCAACCCACTCACTCTACTCATATTTTGACCGAGCACCTTCAGGGCCTCGCTGTCCCCAGCTCAACACGGTTTGAATCGGTTTTGAAAAAGACTGTCGATGCCTCTGCTGCTTCCTCTGCAAAGCTCTCAGAGTCTACAGGTCTTTTAAAAATCTTAAAGTTTAATTCTAAGCATTTGAGGTCATGGGATGATGTGAGGGATATATGGTGGCCCTGAAAGCTCAACACAGACACATGCAAAGACAAAAAACACCATAATTTTCACTATGTGCTGCAAAAACATCACAATACATCAAAGTTAATGAATAACAATGTGCCTGAGCAGATTCACTGTTATTTTGCCTGTTTTGCTATGATTGTGATGGAGAGAGAGAGAGAGAGAGAGAGAGAGAGAGAGAGTTCAGGAGAGAGAAAGAGAGAGAGAGGAATATATGGCACAAACGGCCATGGGACTTTGCAGGCACGAGTGTTTATCTGCCTTTTTTTTCAGTGTATGTGTTGTCAAATTGATGTTTTTTTGAATCTGCAGCACATTTGTGTATTTACATGTGCTTTCTTCTGTGGCATGTGTTAACTCTGTCTGAGTAAACATCCTCTCTTCCCTATGACGATGCAAAACTTATTTCTCTTTGATGCAAGATCAATCCGCCCTCACTTATCGATTCAGTTGTGCC
>OMNW01009057.1:0-10908 GCA_900303245.1 Selene dorsalis
AATTGCAGATCATCCTGGTGTTTAGAAGATGAAACCATCAGAGTTTTCTCTTGAATTTTTTTAATTGATTATCAAAAAAATTAAAAATAAAAATCCTTTCCCTCTTGTTTGTAAATGTTTATTACCCGAGGTGTCAAACCTCTGTGTGGTGCATGCAGCCACTTAAATTCTCTACAGCTGATATCACAGCGGGCCCTCAACCTCACATTATATTGGAAAATAGTTTAAGGTGTGTACAAAGCATTTCCTCTCGCCCACAGATGCAAATATCAAATAGGAAGTCTAGTTTTGTTTCTCTCTTGTAATTGGAAGGAACAATGATAATAATGATAATAATAAAGGCAAAGCTCACGCAGCGGTGGCTGATAATATTTATGGAGGCTGCTCACTAACAGACTCCAGTGCACCTAGATGGTTCATTAATGCTGCTTTTACAATCTGCTTTGTTCAGTGCAGAGCAGCTTTCCAAGCCCTCTGTCTTTTTCTCCTCTGACAAGTTGAAGTGAAATTATACTGGAATATTGTTGGTTTCACTTTGTGGTTTCATGCTGAGGCTACACTGAAATTAGATTGTAATGAGGTATGAATTTTAGAGTCAGGTTTAAAGGATTGGACACTCAATTATCTTTATTTTTGTAGTTTGCAAATAAAAAAAGAAGGACAGGGGGTGTTTATTTCCCTTCTTTCTCTGGTTACTCCTTTTGACAGACGTCAACATGCAGTGATTACAGCATGTCTGACTGTTGTTTCTTCCTTCCCCGCCATCCACCTCTGATCAGCCAAGCAGAGATTGATCTCCCCCCAGTGGTGGGACTGTGAAAAGCACACACAGCACACACAAAACTTGGTCTTAAAAGTATCTCTTTTTTTTCTTTTTTCTTTTTTTTAAATACACAGAACTTTAAACCCAACATGGGATTAGATGTAGTCACATATACAGATATAGACGGACGTACTTACATATTTTTTGGTCCGAA
This sequence comes from Selene dorsalis, assembly GCA_900303245.1. Classification (NCBI taxonomy): domain Eukaryota; kingdom Metazoa; phylum Chordata; class Actinopteri; order Carangiformes; family Carangidae; genus Selene; species Selene dorsalis. The sequence continues at coordinate 978 of OMNW01009057.1, forward strand.
TCGCATCATCAGAAGACACGCAAAAATAGAAAACATGAACACTCCACATAATCTCCACTGCATAGTGAAAGGCACGGCCACCAGTGACTCCTCCGTATTGATTTAGCCTATCCTCAGGCCAGACTGTGGCAGGCTGTGTGTTGACACATCTAAAGACTGTTCCCTCCAAACTCCTACGTACCTTTTCTCTGTGAGAGGACCCCGTGGCCTGCAGCCTGAGGAGAGGAGAGGAATATAAAAACACCAGGTCCATGGGGCAAACATCAGTCAGCCCCATTTTGCTCCACAGGGAAAACTATGAATCAGATTCACAAACAAATGCACACACACACAAAGAGCTGAAAGACAGCTTGACTCAAAAGCTCCATTTTAAGACACACCTGGCTGGATCGATGGCAGTGCAGGGTCCGCGTGAGTTGAAAGCCCAGAGGGCGCTTCTCCTTCACCTTCACCTCCAGACTGTGGTCACACATATCCCAGGCAGGGTCAGGAGAGATGGAGGAGGAGGTGGCGGCAGCTGCCAATCATTTCTGCAGTGGCTTTCCTGAGCCATTACCCTCAATAAAACTTTCTTCTCCCTTCCCTTCCCTCTCTCCATGCTTTCTCTCCTCCTCGTCCTCCTCCTCCTCCTCCTCCTCAGGAGCAGTTTGAGTTTGCGCTGACAGCCGTGGCAGAGGAGGTGAACGCCATCCTGAAAGCGCTTCCCCAGTGAAGGCATCTTACCCCCCCCCCCACCTTCTCCTCGCTCGCTGAGCACCAGTTTCCTCTGCCCACTCAAGACTGACATCTCTCTCTGCCCTTCCCTCTCCTCGCTCTGTTTCTCTCTCTCCTGTCTCTGCCTCCTCTTCACCTCTATATATACTGTATACTAATGAATGTCGTGCCAGATATCACGCCCGGATCCATATTCGCAAATCTGGCCTCAGAATACGGCTGCTGATCTGAGATCTGCGTCGTTCGAGTGATTCAGGAGCAGACAAGCGGGTCCTGATCTAATCTGATGGAGGAACTTAGATCAGCAGTCCTACTGTGAGGCTTCCTGTCGATATGATCCCTGGTCCTCTATAACTGTGATGTTGTTCCTGAACATACCGTTCTAGTGCCACTGACGAGATGTTTACGTGATGTCAAGTGAAGATTTTTTGTTCCAAAATGAGCTATTTACTTTCAAAAACTTAAGCCGATGCTTAAAAAATGACTATTCGCACACTTAAAACAGATTACAGTAGGGCTGCAAATAACATGATTAATCACTTAGTCTTTGAAGTGTTAAAAAAAATACTGAAAACTGTGTCATGTAATGTCTTCATTCAACAGTCAAGAATAAATAAATATGGAATTTACTGACAAATAAGACCACAAAACCTGAAAAATTGTAAATGGAAAAGTTGGAATCAGAGAATATTTGGCAGCACAGCTCAAAAAATACGTTTATTACCAATCGACTATCTGACTAATCAGCTGACTTTTGCAGTTCTAGTACCTTCAGAATAATAATATGTAAAGTAAATTAAGTTTCTGCCTGTAAAAATCATAATATTGTACAGAATGAATTGATGTACTGGATACATATAGCGTTTTGGAAATAAACTCCTCACGTTTCTCCTCTGTGATCTGAATCAACTACTGTATACAGTATACTCAGCATCACATGTACAGATGTTGAAGTGTGTGTGTGTACTGTTGTATTTTAGGTCCAGACATCTCTCTCTCTCTCTCTCTCTCTCATATCGAACCACAGACACAGAAAAACGCCTCACAGATCATGATTATCGCAACATATCAGCAGTTTTTTACTCATCGCTTCGTTGGTTTTACATTTTACACCATGAATTGTTTGTTACATGAACATCCCAGTTAATATTAAATGTGAAGTTTACCAACTGAGAGAGTTATAGCTTCTATTTAGAAACACTGTTGTCTTCTATCATTATAACAACATAACAATATGATATATTTAAGCGGAATATTGGATTGTAAGTTTGTTTGTCCCTCCATCACTGGTATATTGTGATATTTTGTGCAACATGACCGATTATTCCCTCCATGTAGAGACGATGAATGACTTAATGAATCCGTCTATAGTGCTATCTGAAATATATATATACTGAGAGCCTGAATGAGAACTATATATTTTGTGTGAAAAGTAACATTCAGATTGATAATAAATGCGAAGAGATTATACTGTTCTGCTGTCTGGTGTTGGATTTCATCTCCGATACACTTGCGCTCTCTCTCTCTCTCTCTCACACACACACACACACAGGAGGGAGAGGGCTGCTCTTAACAATGGAAGGCATTTGATTGAACGGGAGCCTTAGTAAAGTCACAAAGAAAAGCAGTATCATGCTCCCGGAGGGTTCGTATCTGGGAGAGACTTGCAGTTTTTGTACAGATGAAATGTTTGGTTCAGCAGCTGTGTCAGAGGAGAGAGTGGCTGGGACGTGAAATGAAATCACTCATGTATTTCAGCCTCTGAGGTCTTCTCGCAATATTACACCAGAGGAGGAGGCCAGTGCAATCGGTGATTACTACAGGACATGATGGTCGGCCTTTTAGTATGTAACAAGCCTTTAAATATGTTGATTATTACCTTATTATTACCCTGTTTAATGTGTTTGTCTGATTTAAATCTGATTGCATGAAGCAGATATTTTCTTATGTGAGCAAAGGTTTATTCTCACATAAAGGTGTAGTGTGACAGGTGGCATGTGAAAATGAAGCTTTTAATGTGTTTTAATATCGATATCAAAAAAAAAGAAATGTTTAAAATGCACCAGGATAATCTACTTACTATTAATACTGCTTTCCAGAGAATCCTACATTATTTTATTGTATTATCACTCAGTCATGTTGTAAAAAATTTCAATTAACCTTCAGTGTTTACAACATAACATTTACCATTATAAATCCTTAATAGGGTGTTAAAACATTTGGGTTGCCATGTTGAGAAAACGACCTCAGACTGATGTGTGTCCCTCCAGAATGACATGAACATTTTATAGACTTGTTGTTACAAACATCAATTAGTCCTTAATAACAATAGCAACATGTCACCATATGTTCACTTTTTTAGCTTTTTAAACGAACAGCTTACAACACACTACAGTATAGCTGCATGCAGACACACTTTAATATTTATGAATGTATAGTGGTCAATTTGACAGTAGTTAGTTATAGATTGTGAAGTCATGTTTTACTTTATTGTCATTCATTCATTATATTTATACACCAGCTTTACTTGCATACATGAATCACACAGTTTTACTGCCAAAAGCTCAAAAGAGTTTTGCAGGGTTTTTTTTTTTAATAGAGATTTTAGTGCCAAGTCCAACAAATAACCTGAAATGATACAGAGTGGTGACCAAGGTTAAAAAAAAATGCTGAACAAAATGTTTAACCTTCAGCTTTTCTGCAGCAATTGAAGTAAATGAAGCCTTGAAAGTTAATGTGAACAGTTTGTACAGGCTGATGAATGTCAAACACTGACCAGCGTTGGAACAATCTGTGTCAGGACAATATTGTACTGCAGGAAGTAGCACTGTACATTTCTATCCAAATAGTGAGAAAAAGACCTTCTAAACAATGTTTTATTTGCACTGTGAAGGGAATTAATGCCAGGTGTGAGTTCAGCAGCTGGATGAGTCAAACTTTTTGATTTAAATAATCTATGAGCCAAGAAGCAGGTGTTGGAGAAGGATAAACACCAGCCAAAGGGGTTCTTCACAACCTGGCAACCCTGCTCTTTTTCCTATTTAAGTCTGACCTATAAAAGATCAATGAATGATTCATTGATTATTACGAAAGCCTAAGCTCACAATTCATCAACTGCTTAAAAAGAGCAAATGAATTAGTTAAACTAGAAGTGTCTGTATTGGTATGATTCTCGACCATTTATTGATCAATACAGTTTATTATTGGATTATTGGTTATCAGTTAAAGATTTTAATGTGAATTATCCCATAGAGAAAGTGAAATAAATTCTGAACTGTGACGAATTTCTATGACCAGGAAGGACAAAAGTGCAAACACGTGATGTGTGATGTAAAGAGAATATAATTTCAGCAGTGTGTGTGTGTGTGTGTGTGTGTGTGTGTGTGTGCTGCCCGATGACATGTTCCTCCCTCCCCTGACAGTTCTAATAGCTGGGAATGAGGCTTCATGCACTTCCTGAGGCCTCATTTGCATATGATTCACTGATGAGCTGCCACCGCTAACCAGCAACACCAAACCAAAGCCCTATTAATATTCTCCCATTCAGGTTGTAAAGCACACAAACCTAATCAGCTTATAAATTACTGTATGGAAACCATAATTACGCATGTTTAATTGCTTATCATCTGATGGGTACAAGTTTATTAGAAAATGTATTCATGGTAATTGCTTCCTGAGGTATCTGGTGTGCTACAATACCATGTGATATCCTGTCAGCTCCCATTTGGGAGGATTAATGCGTTCTGAAAAAGTCACAAAATTAGATACTGTGTATTGCCTCTTTGGATGCTTGGTTTAACTCAAAGTGATTTTTAATTTAGGGATTTCTAAATTACTGCTTAAGCTCAGATAAGTCTTGGGAGTGAGATCCGTCAAAATCAGCATATCTCACTGTTGTTAAGGAGTTCTGGCATATCACAGGGATATAAATGACTGTAAAGTAGGCAAATGCCTGTGTAATCATGATGCCACCAGAAAATACTCCCAAACCTGCCTGGCATTGCGGAGACTAAATTTTCTAGCAGCAAATGAGAAAGCTGTAAAATCAGGGGAGATGCAGGAGCAGCATAAAAGTGAAAAGTCACAAGCATGAAATGAGGAAACACATCTTATAAGAGAGAGTTGTGAAGTAAAGCCATCTCAAAGCCGATGAATCTTTCAGTCCTGAAACAAGCAGATTAAAACACACACAGTGCAGGTCCCTCGGAGGGGCCTTCACGCAGCCAAGAACATCGAGTGGGCCTTTTCAGCCATGAACCTCAGTGAGTCTTACAGCTCCTGCCCACTCTTTGATGATCTCTCTATGGTTTATTGTAATCACTGTTGGCTCTCAGTCCTTCTGATACACTTGTAAATTCATGCGGCCCTGTAAGGAAATGCATCTCAAGTCCAGCCAGTAGCTCCTCTGTGGAGAAGCCTTTCATTAGAGCAGTGATTCTCAACCAGCGGAGCTCATACCCCAGGCTGCTGCCGCTGTCAGGGGGCATGTGGAAGGATTAAAATAATAATATAAATGCACATGAGAAATTGGTGTAGTGCTGATTATTAGTGTATTTACTGTTGCAATAACCAGCCTGACTTTCCAAAAATTCTAAAGGAGTAGTTTGACATTTTGTAAAACATCTTTTTGTATCTATTTATCCAGTAGGACTATGAAGGTGGAGCGAGTAGCTGGTTAGCTTAGCATTAAGAACAGAAACAGACTAGTACCTTGAGATGATTTGTGTTTTGAATTGGCACTATATCAATGAAACTGACTTGATTTGACTTGACTCCTCTCATTAATTCATTAATTATCATGTCATATTTTGTTTATTTAATCTGTGTAGAAGCTGAAACTAACAGCTAGCAGGTAGTTATCTTAGCATAGTGTTAAACACATTCACCTCCTCTTACTCAAACTCTCATATTGTGCGTGAGATAGAAGCAAGACTCTTTTTCATTTTTTTGACCTCTACACCAATCGCTGCAATTGAATGTATGAAGAGTGTATGAAAAGTAGTTTGCAAGTTAGTTGGAGAGTTGAAGTGGATATTCAAAAGTAACGGATGGATAAACGAATGAAACATCAGCTTTTGTTGCCGCAAGAGGTCGAGGTACAAAAACAAACTTGGCTAAAACCAACCAGTAAAAGTCAGTGAAGCTCTGTGTCAGCCTCTCTCAGTGTGAAATGATTATAAAATATTTGCTTCAGTGACCTAATGGGTGAAGTACTCCCTCAGGATATTGTGGATAACCCAACAAAAGTAATTGATTTTCCTTATTAAACCACACCACATTGGCTTTAGCTTCAATAAAATCTACTTGTTTGCTTAGAAATAATTGATGAGTACTTAAAAAAAAAAAAACTTTTCATGTCATGTTCAGGTCATGTCTGAGAGGTGATTTGGCTTTTTGCACTTTTTTTGCACAATAGGCAAATGATTAAAAGAAAAAAAAACAAAGAAGAAGAAGAAAGAAAAAACACCTGTGGATCCTTGAACTTCTGAGTGATAACACACAACACACTGACTAACATGTCGTTTCCCCGTGGAGAGGGTTGGGAGATCCCAGAGTGTTTGCTTGTTGGAAAAACTGTCTGGGATGCTTTCCAGGATTTCCCAAAGAGAAAAGCCTTGTTTTTCTTTGCTGGTGTTGTTGGGAGTGAATGGAGAGCAGATTGCAGAGGCTGTGCCTCTCATGTCTGTCCAAGGCCTCGATACCTTTGATCTTCTTAAGAAACAAACAAGCTTTTAAACTTGGCACTCCCGGCTAGTGTCTCTCTTCCTCTTCTTCTGTCTGCGTTCATCAAAATGCTGATCCTGAGAAAATTGATCTTGCCTGAATAGTTATGCATACTCGCGCTTATGCAGTGATTTGAGGTTTAAAATGCAAACTCCCACTACGCTGTCACAAACACTTTGCTTGATGTGCATTTTTAAATTTCAACATGAAAGCAAATGTGATGTGTGACAATACACTAAGATAAAAACTGATGTGACTTTAGGCCTACGTCTAGGGTTGCATAAGCTTACGTAATGACATATCTCTCCAAAAAGCTTGTATTATTTGTATCTTATTCTCTTTGAACAAACTACGAAACCCACAACCAAAACCATTCAAATCTGTTGTGTGCCCAATGTTGCCTATCCAAGTAACATTTGTTTTGCTTGTCCTGATTCCTAGTAAAGTAACTCAGCTGCTCCAGCTGCTCCTAGTTCAAACTTGGTCATAAAGTTAGTCACTGTGGACAGATTTAATCAGAATAGGTCTTCACATCACAAACAGGTAACTATGTCAAGGTAGTACAGCAAGAGTCATACCTAGAAACTGTCAATTTGCCTAACTGAACTAAACAACTAACTGCTTACATACATTGCTGATATAACCATCTTAAATAATTGACTTATAGCTTCATTAAACAACTGTAATGCCCTGTTACATTATACAGTTATGTTGATTATTGATCATTTGTTGTTCGTGAGAAGAAAACTGCATTGTGAACTGAAGTCAAAGCACATGTGGATGAATCCTCTGTGCATTGTCATCTGGATGTTTCCCATAGTCCTGTGCAGGTTGTAGGTAGTGACTGTTTCTAATGCTATATGTCACAAACATTATGGAAGTTCTTGGCACATAGCAGCTTTATTTCCCACTGTTACACACTAATTAGATCTTATTAGAATCTTATTGTCACTAATTACACTTCCTTAGAGGGCGATTTGTGATCCATTACAACAGTATGGTACTGTAAACTACAGTGAAACGATCTGTCTTTATTCCTCACTGTTAGACAATTGTTTGAGCTTGTTAGAGTGTAATAAGCACTTACACATCCTTAGAGGTCAATCAGGGTAAGCAGCGCGTTTCAAAAACTGGAGTGAAAAACACCTGCATGCTGTGGGAGTTTCTATAGTTTGTGAGTGAAGACAAACTAATGAGTACTGCAATGTCATCATTTTATTATAATTTCTTTAACATCAAATCAGACACAGTAATTTTCTAACACACAAGACACTCTGTTTATATGAACTACAGCTTTTTACAGAAATCCCACAACATTATACAAATACCATTAGATTAAATTAATAGAAAAATGTTGGTTAATTGATATTACTTCACCTCTCTCACTCAATGGCAATTAAGTTTAATATATGCTAGAGATGCATGCTAGACTGATTTCTCAATTAGTCGGTGGCTTTTCTTTTCTTTCTTTTTTTTTTTATCTCTACAGATGTTTCCAGCAACTGATTTAATTATTACTAAAGATTCTAGCAGTTCTGTTGTATTGGTGCAACCCGGTTTGTAAATCAGTTTTAAACTAGCTCCTATGAACGTACAGAACTCATAAACTTATTGGAGGATTTACAAGTCGCTGCTCCAATGCAATCAAGGCCTAGAAATATTGGCTCAGGTGTAAAATCAGGTGTTGGATTTATGGTCCAGTCCTGATTTGGAGGTGTTGGCAGCTGAAGGTGAAAAGTCGCAGTGAGGGCCAACATCTGGCTGAGCAGAAAAGGAAAAGCCTTCAATCAAGAAGAAGATCTCTTCTCATTACTCCCCCTTCGTTTACTCTCTGGTTATTAGTGGGCGCGCAGCAGCCTAAATGACATTTTACACCGTCTCATCCCTGTCCCATCATGCTTCTGGGGATACCCTGGCATTTGGTGGCAGTGTTTTCATCATTGTCTGTGGCAGCACTGACCAGCGCAACTTCAGTCTCATTCATTGTCACTCATCATAAGTGAGTTTATCAACACACATCTAATCGCTGCACTCCGCAGGGACCTTAACCATTTGCATACTAAGATTGCTTTCTTTTGCTCGGCTGAGAACGCACCTCTTTTGCATAATTGTTAATGATAAAGAGACGGTGAACAAATGTGTCAGGAGGTATTAGCATCACGTATACAACTGGATTCTAAAGGATCCGTTTAGTGAGTCGCTGAGAGGAAAGATGAGGGCAAAGGGTAGGAAAACTGAGTCTGGAGAGCAGGACTGTCAAGGGATGCACTTTTGCATGAAGGGAAGGGGTTAATTAAAGGGCCAGGGATGGAAAATATAGACGTGTGATATTTTTTTTGTATTGTGAAATTCATTGTTTGACTAGGACGCCCCACTGAGATTACGAATGTCTGTCTGAGAGAACACAATGGCTTGTAAAAAACACAAATGACAGACAAATAACTGACAAAAAATGTGGAATAATCAGAAAGACAAATCACAAAAGCACTCAAATCTAGTGGCAGAGCAGCAGGATGCAGGATGAGCCTGAAATATAACGTATAATTACATTAAAGAAAACGTTGCTCCAGTAGAAGGGAAACCCACAGTGGTGAACAACACAAGATGTTTACATACAGCAGAGTCACTGTAGCTGCTCGTTTCAGTATTTCCGCTGTGTGCCATTAAAGCAGCGGACCCATATTGTCTGTCATCTGTTGTAATTACCACTTTTTACACTGTCTTACCCTCTGTGGATAATGCTCAGCGTCTATAGCAGAAGTGTTTCCTGTGAATAGTTTAACTGTTTGCCACTTTATATGAAGCAGCTGCACCCTTTTTTTTACAGGACGGGAATAAATAAGTCATGCACACTATGGTTCAGTTGGGGGTTGAATTGCCCTCCCCGTGTTCTGCACTAAACACAGGCCTGTATACCCTCTGCACAGTATAATAGCATGATATTAAAAATGCCCACAGCGATTGTTAAGTCACGGCGGCACATTTGCACCAGGATGGATGACCTTTTGTGAATCCAAATGAGGCTTTTTCATGAGTTTCAAGAGCAAAACATACTGTAGCATGTAGAATAATAACAGTTGTGTGAAAAGTCTCCACAGCTAAATGCTTTTGTGAGCTGCAGAAAATTAAATTAACAGTTTTCTATGTGGTCTGCAGTCAGTCGCGCTGACAGCTATTAGCTCCACTTTTCTCATTTTCTGGCTGCAATTAAAATGATTAAGATTATCTCAAATGTGCTAAAGGTGCATTCTGTGGATTTCGCTTTAAATAGCAGCTGTGGTTCGGCCTCCACCTTCTCTCGGGAGGTGTGAGGCTGTCCGAACTTCAGAAGTCACACCATTAACAATAATCTCAGGGGTCAGGAGAGGTCCTCACCACTCTCCCCTCTGGCTCTCTTTCAACAAATAACTGATAATGACCTTTGACCTCTCTGTTTTTGCATTAGAATCAGTATTCCTCAACCCCCTCTATAGCAACCTCAGGACCACTTTAA
>OMNW01009059.1:9038-23889 GCA_900303245.1 Selene dorsalis
CCTGTCTCCAACATTCCCCTAACCATAAATCTCTCTGCAAGAAAAATGGGAAAGCAATCAGGTGGGAAGAAGGCTTTCTGTGTGTGTGTGTGTATGTGTGTGTGTGTGTGTGTTTCTCACAGATAGATTTACGAGGGCATACTGTATGAGGGTAAGGACTAGGTATTGAGGGACTGAAAGTATCCCACGATACATGGCTCGACTTCCTCCTCACCAGGCTGTGTTTTGAACCACTAACATGTTGGCTACAAGTAGATGTAGATCTAGGATTTATTAATGAAAATGATAATACGCTAATCAATCTATGAGGGTTGTATACAGTGTATTTCGTCTGAGAGAAAAGGGAGAGACAGAAACTCTTTTCTCCAACATGTTTTATTGCTCACATTACATCTCTGGCAGTGTATGTAATGGCTAACAAGTACCTTTGCAAGTAATTTTCAATTAAGCAGCATTATTGAGAAGGTGATTAAACGCGGTATATTAAGATCATTTGTGGCTTCAAGTTTTAATCAGAAGTCTTGGTTGATGTATTGTAGCTTCAAAATATGAAATGTTGCTCTTGTGATATATTTAAATGGACAAGTTAAACATTACTGAGAAGAATTTTTTTAATTTTTAACTATCCTATCGTCCCAGTGGTCCACCTGGTACAGCACATAACATAAAGGCTTAGTCATAACCGCAGTGGTCGCGGTTTGATTCTGAATTGAGTCTGTAAAACTGGCAGCATGGTCAAATAAATGTTAAACTATGTATATAACTCTGGTGTATAAGTACATACCCATGTGACACATCTCTGTAAAGCTAAGATTCGATTGATGCTGTCCAATCATGTATAGGATAATTTTACAGGAATGCTCTGGGGTTAATGTTACACCATCCATCTAGTGCCACTCATCACTATAGCCAACTGCCAAGGCAGTTTACACATTCATGTTACAATATGGCTGCATACCTTCTCCAAAATAAGCCTGTGTAAAAGATAACCACAATTATCAGGGCTTGTACTTGTCAAAGTGCAGTTATAAGTTATCGTAGTCTCCAAGCAGGTATTTGACCATCAACATCAGAAGTTGTAGAAATGCTGAAATTCCACATTAATTCACATTATTATACAACTTCTGTATCCAGTGAGGATCCCGACTTAGTGATATGATATGCAAACACAAAATGTATTTACATAGACTTTATATGAACTATGATTTCCCTTTCAAACATACGTTACTTTTTCAAGACGGTTTATTTGCCATGCTGATCACAGAAAGTGTGAGAGTGTTGTAGTCCAGTCTTCTCTGCAAATTAAACAACCTGTTATTCAGTATTAACAGTTGTCAGTTTGTTTGTGGCCAAATAGTTATATTTTCACTGTTTGGATTAGGACAATGTACAAAAATCTATTATATTAGTGACTAGATCTGCACTTAAATGTATGAAAATACTGAAATCTTCCCAGTAATGATGTTTAATATCAAATACTTTTGGAGCCTTGGCCACTCATATTTTAGCAGCATGTGTATGTCATAGTTATTTACATACCAGACATGTATGATCCCTGCTGTAGCCACTGTAGGCTGTCACTTGTAGTATCTGTCACACACTCTAAGTCCCATGATGACACAAATGTGCATGCATTCACACCAGGATGCAACAGTCTGTGCTTTGCCTTTGGCTTTTGGTGTGTGCCGCTATCATATAAATCATGCACCCTACCCTAGTTCTCAGAAAAAGGTCTCCATATAGCAGGAGACAAGTATCACATATGGGTACAGTTAAGTAAACATGGCATTCTGTGTCATTTATCAGTGCCATTTATGTTATTTATGTTTCAAATATGTGCTGAAAAGAATTTGCTTAGGTCATAAAGGCTTTCACTCAGCTGGAAGAAATTATGTTCCCACATTTGGGCTTCATGGTTTTTTGCTTTGACGTAAACATGTTTTTTAGACATGACAAGCAGTATGCGTTGATATAAACTGCTTTTTTTCTTTTTGCTTCATGGTAACCCATAAGTCAACGGGAAAGTGTGTAGGCGACAGACTGTACAGGCCCCTAACGGCTCTGATATCTGTTCTTGCAGCTTGTATCCTTTTCATCTGCAATAAATCACAGGCAGCCAAAGTATATTTCTGTTCACGACAAACATTTTACATGTCAGTCTGTGTCATTTGATAAAGCAGTTTCAAAATTTCAGATTCTTTTTTTTATATATATATAAGTATCTGCTAATCATCTATCTCTATTGTCTATACAGCTGTAAACTGCTTAGAGTTAGGGCTACGTTTGTTTCGGTAGGAGGTAGTCTTTGATATAACATCTGCGCACATTTGTCAAAAAGAAAAAAAAACAGCAGGGTGCTATGCTACTTAAGCCTCGTAATGAAAATGAATTGCCTTTCCAGTTCCCTTCACACTTCACATTATCAGAGATCTGGCGATTCAGAAGTCTGCAGCCGTGGTCATACAGTACCACTTTGTCCGTGTCTTCAGAAGTGCAGTTAATGATTCAATCCATTTATCAGATGTTTGTCACATTTCATTCTCCCAGGTTGTCTGCACCTCGACCTGTTGATTTTCTCAACATTGGAGGGGGGGGGAGAAATGTGTGAAAGCTGAGCTGACTTGCAGTCGCTTGCAGTATGTCAGCATACAGCACTCCTACTCCTAAACACCATTAATCTCTCCAGACTCTCCTGCACAGAGACATTGGCTCAGCAGCAGGAAACTCTCTGCTTGAGATTTAATTTTAATACAACAAATTTGAACTTGATGTAATTTTTTTTTTAAATTCAATAACTCTTATTTATTGAAGTCGATTCATTTTGTGAATGTAAATTGTTGGGAGAGACAGTATGTCTCGTTCCGTTCTTGAAAAACCATTATCGTGAAAAATATATTTTATTTTTTTCTAGGAAAGTGTGTTTCCCTGCAACGGATCAGTAAGAAGTGCTCTTCAATATGAATACAGGTATGTGCACACACAAACCATATCTGATATTGCTAGGGTGGGAGGGGTTCATCCATCCAGACCAGGTCCATTTTACTGTCTATTTGGCAAAGTGGAATATATCGGCTGTCAGTATTTGTTTATCCACTGACACGAAAACTATTGTCTACATTTAATACCTCAAAATAAAGAGTCAATATGTTCAGGCATTTCAGGCCACCTCGCTATTTTAAAAGCTGCTATGTGTGCTACTTTCCCTCTGCCACAGGCATGAGTCTGTAACTCTAACCCTGACCCTGTTTCACCATTTTGGTGCCGGTCCATTTTGGGCCTCAGTTATTGTGACTAAAAGCATCATTGAGTATCGTGAGGTTGTTGCTTTTAACCACAGTGACGTATCCCACCTTCAATACTTTTCCAAAGCTCTGTCCTGAACCTGGCTGTCGTCCCGAGCTGTAGTGTGTATTTCAGCCAGACAATCAATAATAAGCAATCCATCTTCAAGCTCTCTCCACACATTCCACTCACCAGCACTGCCAGTTGTAGCTTTACCCCTACTGGTTATTTGCCTGTTTTTAATATAGAGTACGACACCAAAATAGCTTTGTATGTTGTTGGTGTTGGAAACTGCTCATGACTAAGAATTACAAACACCAAATTAATTTGAGGGAGAAAATAAAACATGCTTGACCCACATATTTTAGACAGCCTGTATTGTCCAATAGCTTGAATTCTAAACAACTTATCTAAGTATTTGCAGATGTTCACCACGTTTTACAATGAAAAACAAAAGGTGTAATTATGTTGGGAAATACCGTAGGTGTGAAGGACATCAGCTTTTTGCACAGCTCAGTTGGTCGGATGAAGTGTTTCAAAGTTGTTTCAGCACAGATGTGTTGTGGTTTTTAGGTAAAGTGACACACTACAAATGTACACACTAGTTGTTGTCGATAATCATGCTAAAGCCAGAATACAAATTATGATTTCTTTAAACCAGTGCATCTAGGACTTTGAAATGCTCTAGTTTATCATCCTCCTCTTATTTTCTATGAGCTGCCACCCAGGCTCTTTGAATGCATGTGCTTTGCTGTCACTTGTTTGAGTTGTGTCTCTGGCCGGATGCATTTGTGTTTGTTGAGCTGTGTGTTTGTGTTATATGCATGTGCATGTGTGCTGCTGCTGCTGCTGCTGCTGCTGTTGGTGCTGCTGCTGCTTCTTCTACCACCTCTATGATCCAACCCTGCCTGGCTGTGATTCCTCAGATAGCGGAGGATACGCTACCAAAAGCGTGGCCTTGTCACTCATACTCTCTCCTGTGAAGAGGGTCCAGAGCTCACCAAATCTAGCCACAGGTACTAACACCCACAAACACACAACCAATTAACACAAGGAGAGTGAACTAAGTATCTAAAATTCAGACCACTAAAGGAAATGACTCGTCTAAACTGCACAAGGTAAGTCTTAAAAAATAGTAGCTTCTTGTTTTCCAGAATCATGTTTGGGCTTCATCAACTTGAAATGGCTTTGGGCATATTTGAAATACTTTCAAATAGTCTGTGGCCCTCTCGGCATGCTTAGGCAATGTTTGGACTGCAAGATGCTTTTTTTTCTAATCAGTTCATTGTATAATTCTTTTATTTCCTTTTTGTCGAGCCTCTTCCGTCTTGAGCTTGTTTTGCTTCCTAAATCAGTCATAAGTCGTAACATACCCACTGGTTGTTGATGTTAATCTTCCTTCCCTTTGACAGCTCTCATATGTCATGCACTCACTCTGCTTCTTAACATCTCCCCCTCTTCATCTGCAGTTTATTCTACTTTTCCTGTTGTTTAGTGTTTTAAATCACTGTTTTTCCTGGCTTTGTTTCCTTTTTGTTGTGTTACTGTTCCTCCTCCTGTCACGATTGATTGGTTAGATGTAACACAGCTCCCTTGACCCTAAGGTTTCGGAGACATGGAAATATACTTGGATGGGCTTGTGCATTCACTAGAATGGTAGCGTTCTGCTTAATTCTTTCTGACCAGTGGCTCAGTTTTTCCTAGCATATCCACAGTAGATCTGCAGCATATATGAGCTCCTTCATCATTGAAATTATAAATAAAGTCAAGATGAGTAACCAATAAGCTTTTTACAGTGCTGAGTTGAATTTATTTTCTTGGGCTTCCAGTGGTAGCTGTACCCAGCTGCTTTTGCCTTTCCTGCTGCCGTGCCTGCACCTTGTCAGCACCCAGGTTAACCGCTGCACCCATGTAGGCACCCTGGCACTGTCAGCTTCTTTTCTACAACAATAGAGCACCGCCTGAAAGCTGATGAGCTGTTTTTTGCTACATAGAGCACAGTTAGGAGCTTAGAGGGCCCAACACTGTAGACTAGACACTGAAGCAGGGTTTCCACTATTTTATGTGTAAGTTTCTGATGTTGTTTAACTTAATGTCAGATCTGTAACAGTAACCCATGTCTCAACATGTCTCAAATTATGCCATGTTGTGTCCTTCCAAGAATTTGGCCTTGAAATTGATGTCTTAAAAAGGTGTGGGAACCCTGCTGGTGGTTGAGGGGCATATTACCGTGTTTGTGTTTTAGCTTACCAAACCAGCCATGAGGATTCAGTGACAGAGGTGGGTTTGTTCTTCTTCAGAAAACAACAGATAGCCAAATCCCTCAAGAATGCACAGTAATTGTTCTCCTACGCTGGTATTAATTGTCATGTTTAATAAACTCCTCTGGAGGATCATATTCTGTCTCTGTCATGGGAGCCAAGTCATGTTTCATCAAGCAATTTGCATGGAAAGCAGTCAGAACTTTTCTTTTCTCGTTCTGTGATAATAGAGTCAGTTGTCATCTCTAGGATGTTTGTACTGCAGTATCCCCACTGTAGTAATGCTGTGTTAGTTGTCAGTTTATTATAAGCATTAGTGTTTTCCATCTTAGAAACTTGACAGGAACACTTGAAATGATTAGGGTTGTTGTTGCACTAAAAAGTGCAGAAACAGCAGTAGTTTTCAGTGAATGCTAGATGCTTACAAAATCAAGTTGTTGCTGGACGTCTAACCAAAGTGTTTGTGGATGCTATAATGTTACACCAGCGGGAGATGTTGTGCATCACTTCAGGATAAAACATCCAATCCTTAAAAACTGTTGTGTCAGTTCTCTGCTTTTCCTCTTCAGTCTGTCCTCTCAGATGTGTCTGCTACTTAATTCCCATTATCGAGTCGAGTCCTTGTTTATCACAGTAAACATTCTCATAAGCATTTTTTGGGGTGACAGGATATTGTGTAACTTGAGAAATAATCCTGCTTTGTAGTGTTGACATTTGCAGGGATAAATACGACCACACATTCACTCACTTTGCTAATTTTTGCTGTGTTCTCTTGTTCCTCAGGGAGTGATTCTCACTCGTCAGATTTGGGTAAGTTCCTGTGCCTTTTGGTGGAGACTGTTGACAGTGCACGTGACAAAAGAGTCCGTGATACACCCCATAGGAGGCCATAAAAGTTAATCAAACACCCTCTGGTCGTTGATGTTAATTAGATTAAAATTGTCTTCAGATTCTTGGCGGTCCCGCAGTGCAACAGATGGCCTTAAGAATGGAGACGCCAGCAGCTCGTCTCTTGCTGCCAAAGGCTTCCGCAGTGTCCGACCCAACCTGCAGGACAAGAAGTCACCAACACAGGTGAAATGTCTCATGCACCATGGACACATGTCGATGCTTTTTTTTTTATTGCTGATAGTTTAATCAGAAACAGAAAAGTTATTCTTCATTCTCTATTTCAAAGATATAACTTGATGATTTGTATCAAGCTTTTCACTGATAATTCCTTTGTTAATGTTGTTTTGGCTGCTGCTTTCTAACTGGCAAACAAGGATATCAATCATGTACCACTGCCACCCCCCAGGAGGGACAGTTTCCAGTTCTCACCCACTGGCGCTAACCCACCAGACTATAGCTCCCTCATAGCCCTGGCTAATGGCTCTGGCCCTGGAATGCTAACGTTCACTCAGAAAGAGAGGGCATTTTTAAAAGAGTCGTACACTATTAATAGCACGTCTTCTTACTCCTACTCAGAGACCAGTGCAAACACAGTCCAAGAGCACACTGTCTCAAATGATATTAGCAACTGTAGTGCATCGGCCACCACTAATGACCAGGCTCAGGGGCGCAAAGTGTCTTCCCTCAAAATAACCCCCATCACCATCCCTGACCCTCCTGATCACCTCAACTCTTACCATGATCCCCAACCTAAGAGCCAGACCACAAGCTCCCCTCCACCCGCTTTTCCTCCCCCACAAAAAGGTCACACTCTCTCACAGCCCCCAACGCAGACAGCCTCGCTTTCCGTCCACCTGAGCCCAGAGAATCAGAAAAAGCCAGAGCCTCAACCTCCCAATCCTGCAGTGGAGCTCAAGGTCCCAGATCAAGCCCCAAATCAGAGCCCACGTCCAGCTGCATCCCAGGTGGAGATGTCAAAGACTCCTCCTGCAATCCCGCCAAGACCATCCCCTGCAGAACTGTTGGTACATAACTGACTACATACTGAGACAACAGAACACAGGAGCATTGACTGTGTGTTCACTGTAAGGTCGCAATAAGACAACATCACTGGGTTTTTTTTCCCTTGGTGACACCAAGAGCGATTAAAGGGTAACACACCAACTGCAATGCAAGTAGCTTAATGGTTAACTTACTGCAGCCAGGATGTGCTAGATTCAGAAAACAGAGGTTCTTCTGCTCCAGATGTTCCTTGGAAAAAAGACAAGGGTCTTTTGGTGCACGTCATTTTCTGCTTGTGCGTGTTGCCCTTTAGATTGTTAAACTTGGTGCTGCCATGCATCCAACCAAACTAACTCTGACTCTTCTACGTGTGTTAACGTTTTATGTGTCATAACAATGTTTCATTTAATGTATACCAGTGTTTCTGTCTGTATAATTTGCTGCCATCCACAGAGTTTAAACTAACAGAGCATCTTCAATTCACAGCAATTATCATTTTTGAGAATATGATGCCACAGACTCATGACACCTGGTTTTCCCAACAGCACTTCACCTTGTGTCAGGCTCACATGTTGCATCCACACACCCTTTGTGACAATATGGCTAATGAGTGATATCACTAAGAGCTCTCCTCCTTTCCTTCTCTTCCAATCAACTCCCTCTCCTCTCCCAACACCAGGGGCATTCGTCCCCCGACCCGTCAGCACAGCGCTCCCACTACCGCAGCCACAGCTCAGAATCACTCGACTATCTATCAGGCTTAATGCCCAAGACCCTGTCACCCACACCCACCCCGTATGTTCCTAGTGGATCTGGCAGCACGGCTGGCGGCACAGCTGGTGGCGTGAGCGGGCCGAGCT
The DNA here is from genome assembly GCA_900303245.1 of Selene dorsalis. Taxonomy (NCBI): domain Eukaryota; kingdom Metazoa; phylum Chordata; class Actinopteri; order Carangiformes; family Carangidae; genus Selene; species Selene dorsalis. The sequence continues at coordinate 17,335 of OMNW01009059.1, forward strand.
TCACCACGTTCAGCGGTGCGAGCATCGGTGGCTGCGCGTCACCCTCACCCTCCCCAGTGACAGTGTCCGCTCTCAGCCACTACTCGTCGTCCACGGCGGGTCTGCTGGACGAGCTGCAGATCGGTCTGGACTCACCTGGCGCCTCACCCACGCCATCGCCCACCCTCAGCCATGTTTCTACCTACACATCCACTGCTGGCCTTGATGATGTGCTAACAACTTCTGTGGCCTCCACCGCTGCACCAGCCACTGTCACTAACGTAATTATCGCAACAAGTCACTGCCGTAACACACATCATTACCAAAAAACAAATGGTCCTCTCCTTCCCCCAACTGACCTTGGATGGCTGAACCAAACCTGGATGGCTGAAGTGTGATTACTACCAAGTTTTACCTTCCACTAACCATCAACTGCAACCTTCCTATCCAAAACCAGAGTTAAATTCAGCCCACTATATCTTCTTTATTCATGTCAGTCTGTCTATACTCATCAGAACTCCATGTCTATGTGTGCTTGTCTATGTCTCTCTCTGTTATGCCTATTCTGCAGTCCAGTACAATTACACCGTCTCTTAAGGCCAGTTCATATCAAAAATTCATGACAAGAAATTTTTGCAGAGAGGTTGCAGCAGGGTGAAGTGGCCTTTTGAAAGCTGTTGGCTGCTAGTTGTTAGCATTTTGAAAGACACGGACCTGTCCAGTGGGAGTTGGAGGCTGAACCCATTGTGTTTCCTGTCGTAACACACTGTATATCATGTTGCCCCAAGTGTAGACTTATGGAAGTCTGACTATAACTGTGGCATCGATGTGCATGTGCACCTTGTCTTCCCAGTTATACAAGACTGGCATTGACACTGACTTTCTGTTTTTTGTTGGGACTGCACAATTTATTCTGACATAGTCTTCCTCTAAGCCAAGTAATTAACAGGGTGTTTGTCATGTCAATCAAAGTCTCATTTGCATTGTCACTGTTCAGACCGAGGCTCACAGCCATCAAGCCAAATCTCTTCTTCAACTTGGTCTTTCATCCATGTGGTGAAGTGAGAAAGTGCATGTTATGTGCGTGTCGGTCCACCACAGTTTCCTTTCTCAACCTCAGTCCCACCTACAGATGTGTTGATTGCTCTTGTTGCTATTTCAGTACGTGTCATACGAGCAAGCAGACTTTGGAAATGTTCAGTTGAATTTGAGAGTGAGCTGGTGATTCAGAGATCTTAATCCATAGTGTGTTCTTTGGTCTTCATCTTCAACTCCTCTGCTTGTTAGCTTTTCTTTCTCTATGCTCAAGCACTAAACAATAGAGAAGTCAGAAATAGTCTGTTGCTTTATCATGAACTGATCAGTTTTGAAGTGGCTGCGTTGGGTTTTTGTGCCGTCTTGAATCTTTGATCTGAACACGGAGGCCTCGAAAATGAAAATCTGTTTTTATCCAGATGAAATCACTTGTCCTTGTGTCATGTTGAATGGAAGCGCATTCTGCAGCAGAGCCTCCCATTATAACTACACCCTGCTTGCTGTCTTGTTTATGTTCCAACTAATTTATAATGAAATGTATCTGAATATGAAAGTTGTCCATGTTTTACTGTTCCTGTTTTAATCTCCGTTGTTCTGTTTTATAGCAAAGTGATTCAACAAGTATCCCCTCCCCCTAACTAACTCTTTCCTATGAATCACATCAGACGCAGTATCTGTCTACATGTACACCCACTCCAATATCAGACAGCTCTTCTACCGTCTTATTGCTACCCATGTTTGTAGCAATAAGATGACTAATATTTCTTTCTACATTTACACTCAGTATTTTAGAGAACATCAACAATTGTGCACTATTGTACACTTTGCTGCCATTTGTGATTGGTAGTCTTACGGCCTCTTGTTTCTTGCTTGTGGGTCACTCTTAGGGTCAGGTCCTCTCTCACGCTATGAATGGAAGCACTAGCCATCCACAGAGACCCCTCTCTCCCCCGTCTTATCCTCCTCCTCCCGCCTCACTCCACACTGGGCTCCCGAGACAGAGCAGGAGCTCGGGTGAGTCACTGTTCTTTTGTCTCTTCCCGCCCATAAGAGATGCTTCACATACAAATGCATGATTAGGGAAGTGATAACACTGCATTGCAAATCACAGTGAATGAAGGAATGAGTAAATGAAGTGCTTAGAATTTCAAGAATGTGTAAATCTATGAAGCAGCACGCAAGGAATCTTTGTTAATTAAACTCACAGTGTTAGCTTTGAAATTATTTTGTCAAATCTGATTCTGTCATCATTGATCCCTATTAATTTAAGAGTTAAGGGGTTTTTAGGGAACAGATGTATTTATAGTCTCGTGCTGTGAGATTTACTCATACCCATTAGCAAAAGACAGAATTAAATCATGTAGGGCATATTTCTAGAAACAGCTGACATGTCTTTCTCTTGTCTCTCCTCTTCACTTAATCTATCTAGAAGGCAGCGAGTGTGTCACCAGAGAATCTGTGGTGTTGGGCCACACCAGCGTTAGCAGCACCGTGCCTATCGCCCGCTTCTCAGAAGAGGAAAAGAAGGTCTCTGTCATCAAAGCCCCTCATTATGAAGGCATCGGCCCCGTGGATGAGTCTGGCATCCCTATCGCCATCCGTACGGTGAGGGCAAACATACACTTCAACTAAACCCATCAGTTTGCAGCAGACTGACTCGGGTAGACGATGCATTGGAACAGACGGGACCTTGGGTCTTTGGACCCATTTCTGTTGTCTTGATATGTGACCAGGCTCATGAAAGGGGATTACTTTCTGCTGTCAGCAGCTTTTGAGCCCATATTAAAAGCCCTTTCCCTCACTTGCATTATCTCATTATCTCTTTTGCTCTCCTCCTCCGTGTGCTAGTTATAAAGATGAGCTCGGACAAGGTCTTGGCTTTCGTACTTCAAGGTCCTTGATGCTTACTTGTCAAAGCGTGTGTGTCTCTGTGTGTTATCTCTGTTGAGGCTGTTTGTGTATTAACACTTCACACGGTTATCCATTTCTTGTAGAGCAGCATTTAAAGGCAGATGCTCTGAACTACAGGATGAGAGCAGGCGAAGCAAAAAGAATGAGGGATAGCCAATAAAACCAACAAGAAAAGGTGAAAAGGGGGAAAAAAGGCAGGAAAGGATAAAAACAGATGCTCCTTATTGTGAGCAGACAAACATTTTTGTGGGCGCTCTGTTTGGTAACCGTGGAGAGTGAAGTGGTGATTGGGCTGTGCCAATGCTTCATGCACAGTCACACACACTCCTTCACAGTGGAGGCAAAATACCTCCTCTCTGACCAGAATCCAGACACTGTTTAGTGCTACTGAATAAAGAGCGGATTAAGTCTCTTTGCCATTTGATAGCTCTTTTTTGAAGTAGCTATTAGATCTATACTGTATACACAAAGACGCACATTCCAGGGTTTCTCCAGGATTTTCCAGGCAAAGCAACCAAACTCCCCTTTTTTTTTTTTTTTTTGCAACAACACGGCTTCGTCTACGCTATGAAACCAAATCTGCTGCACTGATTTCTGAAAATAGGCACAATCACACCACACACATTCACATGCTGGTAGTAGCTGAACAAGTGACTGATGGCATTGTTGTGTTTTTCCAGGGCTATGACAGCCAGATGTTTGGATATTATTGTGATTTATAGACTGAGTATATTCAAAACCTGAATATACAATATTCAGATTTTGAGAATGATGAGAAAACTTTCTTTGTTGTTGGGAAGCAGTGAAAATGTCAAATTCACCGTAGAGTACAAAAAAAAAAATTAGGAAGACCGAACAAAACTTAGATCTGATTTTAAGGAAGTAAAACTGACGGTGAGGCATCATCGGGAGAGAGATTTGAAACCAAATGATTGCCTTTTTTGTATCTCTCGTGAGCGTGCATGAATGACAAATTAGTGAGCCATGGAAAGATGTGGACCTGACGAGACCTCCACCCACACCTGCCTCAAATGCACTGTTCCATCACAACGAGGAGGATGAGAAAGAGATAAATAAACTTGACTCCCATCACAAATCCTACTATAAAATGGCTTTGCCAGTTACTACAGTCCTTGAGTTAACAGTTAAATATAGTTTTATGTTTTAAGTTTAGTTTGTAAATTTATATGTATATTCCAGATGGCTCTTTGAAATGTTTTCTACTTTCACAACAGAAAAGAGGAAATTATTGATTGATTTAAAGAAGTGCTGAAAATGACTTCTTTCAGCATGCCTATATTTACCATATGACAGGAGATGAGTGTGTAAAACAGCAACACAGGACTAAAACTTTATTTTACTGAAATGTGAATCCACCTTTTACACTTGCCTCATGTGATGCCAATGATTCTTGAATGTTTTTATGTAAAATTGATACAAAAAATGACATATCTTGTCTCATCTTTAAGTATTTATCTGAACAAGCTTGATGAACAATGTATGTAGACAATCAACAGAATGCCATACAGGTTATTTTTTCATCAGTAATTTATTTAGGTCCCAGTTTAAATCTCTTTTAAAAAAGGCTGTGAGTGTGTTTTTCTCTGCTCCGTTTCACATAAAACAGTGGGAGCACTTGCCAGTTACTAACTTAGGTTATCAAGTTGCACGCAGCATTTCACAGCACTTAAATCTTTACAATCTTTTCTCTCTCCGCAGACGGTGGATAGGCCTAAGGATTGGTATAAAACTATGTTCAAACAGATCCACAAGGTTCACAAAGCAGGTGAGTCTGTGCCATATCAGTGCTGAGCAGAAGCAGCTCGTTGTTTGTTGTGATTTGATTGTCGCATTGTGAGCCAAATTGGTCATGCATGCATGCTGCTAGTACGTGTGTGTGTGTTTGTGTGTGTGTATCTGTGTGGGTTTTAGCAAAGCAGTTCTTGTTAAACTGAAAGACCTCGAAGAACCTCAGAGCCAGAACTCATTAGATGCTAGCAAGAGAGTCTGGAGAGGAGGAAGTAATTGAGAGAAACCTCTAATAGACATAGAGCTGTCCTGGGAAATCTGCTCTAATTTTGTGGCCTTGACAGAATCACACAGTCGGCACAAGGCTTGTTTGTTCTAAGCTGCTCAGGCTGCTTCTACTGCAGCGCACACACACACACACACATACAGAAGCTATTTCATGATGATGTGAGCCTCAAAAACATCCACAGGCTTGTGATGGTCTATTTGATGTGTCTCAGAATTCCTGAAACTCCCTGAATATTCACATCTTCTTGTGGATTTACTGTACTAAGCAATGCTCCAGTCCCACACACCAAAATCTCACTGTCCTTTGATTATCATCTACTGTAGTACTGAAGAATCTTTCTAAAAAACTTGTGTAGATTCTTTGTTTGCAGAAAACAGCAGCTTTGATCAGATTGAGATGCTGCTGTTGTGTGATGCTATCTCTCTCCTTAAAGCTCAGAAAGCCATAACAGTTGTTGGAGAGCAGCTGAGCTTGTACATGAGCAGAGGGAAGTGGATTGTGCTGCTTGGGTGCTTTTGATACTTTCCTCTGTGAAAAATGGCCACTATTGGAAATTACTTTGTAACTGACTGTATTTAAGCTGACTGAAGCTTCTGAGGAGGAAACTACACACTTACACTTTACACTGTGTCTGTGCATGTATCCCAATCAGGTTGTGTTTCCTTTCCTCCACAGATGATGACTACTCTGATACATACAATGCAACATATGCTGTCATAAACAACGGTGAGACCGGCTTCGTGTCTAACAGATGTCATTTCTTCCCGAGTCCATTTGTCACCTTCTCTGGCTTATTACTTCTCCTGTGTCCTGCCCCACAACAGATGACTACAGCCTGTCATCCACCGCCACCATGGCCCACCCACCTCCCCGCACACACACATACAGGCCACTGTCCAAAAGCCCCTCGGACAACGGAGGGCACCTGGGGCCTCGGGAACCGTCCCCATCCCCTGTACCTCCACCACCTCCACCCATGCCATCCCTCCTGCAGCTGAGGGCCAGAGATAGTGACCGGGACAAAGACGCCCCAGACATGTAGGAAGATCTCTTTTTGTTTATTACATGTCGTCAATCAATCGACACAAAATTATAATGGGATTTATTCAAAATTAGAATTATACAAAAATTATGTCTGATTTGTGTGTTGTTTCACCTGCACCAGGAATGAATGGGGTCCTCCTGACAGGAAAGTGGACACACGAAAGTACCGCGCAGAGCCCAAGAGTATTTTTGAATACGAGCCTGGGAAGTCCTCTATTCTGGAGCATGAAAGACCAGTGAGTATTCTTAAAATATGCTCTTGTACCTAATTATAATAGATTCTGATATTTCGCTGTCAGAATACAGTGACAGATTGCTGGTCATTATCACTTTACTGCCTTCTATCATGTTTGATTAACCTGTGAGGCCTGCAGGAACTAAATCTGTAGTCAGCTCAGGCTGTAAAAATGATTTTATATAACACTCGGCAGCCGTGATACCCGCTTCTCTCGCTGGTTTCACACAAACGTCTTGGAGGAATATTGAAATTACTGTGACAGTGCAGTGATGTGTAGCTTTTTTTTTTTTTTTTTTTGGAAAAAAATTTT
>OMNW01009061.1:0-19195 GCA_900303245.1 Selene dorsalis
TTAGTGTTTCCTTGCCCAGAGTGACTCCCTCACACAGACCAGAAACATACACACATCTACTGTAGGCTACTTCAAGAATAATGGTGGTGTGACACGCAGACATCTTTGTCTCTGAGTTTATTGGCTCTTATAAGTGATGGATGAGATCTATATGTTCTATGTCTATGATCTAGATCAGCTCTATATATTTTATGTATGTGGTCTAGAGCAGATCTATGTGTTTTATCTCTGTGATCTAGAGCAGATCTTCATGCTGACTGACATCTCTCTATCTCCCTCTGTTCTTCTTCCAATCAGCTAAACTCTCATTAATGTAAATTGCCTGCATCTTCTCTGTGCTCCATTCATTCTCTCTCCCTCTGTCTCTCTCTGTCTCTCTGTGCTCATGCTCACATTTTAGGAGTCGAGAGGAGTTCTGACATTTAGAAACTCAGCCTCCTCCTGATTCAGCAGAAACAAGGAAATGGATGGAAATCCATCTGCTCTCTCTCTCTCTCTCTCTCTCTCTCTCTCTCTCACTCTCTCTCTATCTCTCTCACCTAATTTCACATGGGAATCGAACATGGTTCTCATGTGTAATATTCATCCTCAGCCTCCCACTGTTGTGGGTACCTCTGCTGAGGTATAGGTAATAGTTTTAATAGTTTTAATAGTTATTCATTTTGAGGCACATTTGTTACTCAAATAGTGTGATAAGAGAGAGAGAGAGACAGAGAGAGAGAGAGAGAGAGAGAGAAAGAGAGAGAGAGAGAGCTGAGTGAATTAAATTGACTTTGACTTTGTCTTTTGAAAATGTTAATGTCAGCATACTCACACTTTACTGTGTGATCTCAAATGTAAACAGACAGTGTCATTGTGAGAAAAAAAGTAGTTTTTAAACATCTGAACAATTTCCTCTGTTAGAATGACCTTTCAGAGAAATTCCAGTCTGGTTTCCAGGGCTCAGTACAGAGACAGCATTAGTCTGAGCTGTGAATGAACACTGATCAGAAAAAGTTTGCTGAATTATAACACAGCATTTGATACCAGCATTTGATACCATAGATCCTGTTGTACAGCCCTCACATGGTTCAGGTCCTATCTAGCTAATCACCAGCTAATCACATTGCCAAGGGCAACTACTCCTCAGAATAAATGGACCTGATTTGTGGTGTCCCACGGTTCTATTTCAAGTCTTGTCCATTTGTATCTTACCACTGGGTATTATTATTCAAAGTAATAACATCAGTTTCCATAATTACGCAGATGATACACAGCTTTACATCTCTAGTTCAAATGGCTATAGATCCATCAACAGACATCTCTGAATGACTAAAAAACAAAACAAACTGTAATTCTGGAACAAAAACTAGAAGAGAAAAATTGTCTGATCACCAGGCCAAAAACCTCAATGTTCATCACAGAATTAATTTTGAACTTCTTTTACTATCTCAAGTATCTCATTTCCTATGACTCCAGTTTCCTCTTCCTCACACTGTGCTTTCCCCTCCCCTTCCCCCTTTCCCCTTTTTGTCTCTCTCGAGTTTCTGTGATGAATCATCTGAGTTAGTACAGAATGTTTTCATCATTACAGCCTTCACTTATTTATCCATTCACTTTATAATCCACATTTGGTGCAAAGTATATTCAATGCAACTGCTGAGTCCCTTAATAGTCTTCAGATTTCTGATTGAATATCAAGATGTAATATGAATTTATTGTTAATTTCCTGAAGAACATAAAATCTCCACACTGTTTCCAGAATGAGATGAAGTGGATATATTGATAGTGCTGATGCTGACTGCTTTGTTTGAATGTGCTCATTGTCTTTTTTTCAGCACCGGTATAGTTTATATTTGATATTTGAGAATAAATGATTATGTGATATGTGTTAACTATTTTCATATAATGTAAAGGTAATATGTCTCGATATATTTATATTAAAATTGTATTCTTCACTATATGGAGTCCACCATAACCAAGTTTCTTCACATTGCTCATTACTGAAGTCTGAGGTTTGCCTCTAAATTGTGATAATCTTCAACTTCCATCTGTCTGTGTGTGTGTATCTCCATTTGACTGCATCTTTTCCCATAATGCTTTGCCCTGTTGATCTTTGCAACTCTTCTGCTGCCAAATATCTTTTGGCTCTCTCTCCCTCCATCTATCATCTGTTAAATCATCCTAAAACATATTCCTCTCATCCACTGGATCCTCCAAGCCCCTCCCCCCATACTACCACCCACCCTCTGTGTCTGGACCCCCTCCAGCTTTACCTTCACCCTTCAGCTTGTCAGGCTGGTCACACTGTCAAAACCATCCTTGCATCATCTCTGCATCTGTCAGCCTGAAGCATTTCATCCACCTGCAGGAGAGTGATCTCAAATGACATTTAGTCTGTGTCAGTCTGACTGAGTCTTCCCTCAGTCTGTGTCTCATGACTTCATTTAATCTCTCAAGCTTGTTTTAGATTTGGAGCTTGGTCAATCTTTTTCATTGTGTAAATGTTGATTCTTCAGGAGACAGTTTTAATTAGAAAGTGAGACATAATTGTGACTCATTCATGTCTAATGTGGTTCATTCAACATTAAACTCCTGTTCTTTTTGATTTTGATTTCATTATATTATCTCAAGTGGGAAACTAAAATTGCAGTCAGATAAAAAAGATAGACATATAAGAAACAATACAATGAAATACACAACACCACTGAAAGACACAACGCAGTAAGAACACAAAAAACTCAGCACACTTGTGCAAATTTGGCAGCTGTGTTATTTCTGTGTTGAGACGAAGTTATTGAGGATTTCACACAGAAGTTGCGACAAAATTCTAACAATATTGAAGGTGTGCGGTGATTCTGTGGTTAACACTGTTGTCTCTCAGCAAGAAGGTTTTGGGTTTGATTCCTGGGCCATGATCCTTTTTGTTAAGAGCTTGCATGTTTTCTCTGTGCCTGCGTGAGTTCTCATACATGTGAGTGTGTGTATGTTGTTTCTATATGTGACAGACTTGTGACCTGTCCAGGGTGTACCCCAACCTTGCCATATGTCAGCTGGGATTAGCTAAAATAAGCAGTCTAGACGATAAATGGAGTCTGAGTGGACAAAGCAGACAATGAATTATGATTTAATTCTATTCATGTGATTTGGTTTGGAGATCAGTTTGAGTGTGTTGAAACAATTTGTAAATGAATCTAATCAGTAATGTAAGACATGAAAAGCTTTCAGCCCCTCTGATTTTGTAAAGACTGTAAATGCGGCCCAAACTGGTTGTGATGAAGAGCTTGAAAGCAGGAAGGACACAGACGGTGTCCTCAGGCCTTTTCGGCCATCTGCAGGCCTGAGGGCCGACATATTATATTTATTACATGAGAAATGCATGTGGAGTCAGAGGTGTGCGTCCAGTGAGCCTCCACTGGTCAGTGACAGAGGCTTCTGTGGGCAGGTGATGCTGCTGAAGTCTTCTGCTCAGACAATAAATTGACTCTCCTCAAATTAAACCTACCCCTTGGGGAGTCCATTCTCATAGAAAATCATAACTGAAGCTAAGCTTTGGCTTTTTTTCTAGTCTAGTGAAAGATTGCTTTCTAAGTCCCCAAAGAGGAAAACTGCTGGTCAGCAAAACTCATAATACATGAGTTCTTCATAAATAGATTCTTCCTCCCTCTGAATAATGTGCCTCTCCCTGAGGCTGCCGAGGAACACCATCCACCACCAAGCAATGGTGCTGAGGAGGCAGATGGACCTGCAGATGTTTCTACAGTTAACTGAACCTACAGTTCATCATCATATAATTAGGAAGAGGAGCCAGAGATGATGATGAATAAATGACATTTAGTGTCATCCTAAAAAAGGGTGAGCTACCCTGACACGTCTGTCCCAAACCACTTTAAACAAGTTACAATCTGTCATTTTTTACACATTGTCTTCTTACATCATCACAAATCTTTCAGGAAAAATGTGATTGACACAACCACAGCTGTGAATGGCAACTATAGTTGTTAGTGTCCATGAGGAAAAAAACACTCGCATGTTGCAAAAAATAATAATTCTTTGCTCATGAGGTGGTTCAGAATATTAGATACTTTTTCTACTTTTCAGTCATGTGATATGATATTATTATCTATTATTTATCTTTCTTGATCTTTGTTATTGACATTTTGAAATTTTCATTTCTTGTATTGTCCACTTTTCTACTGTAACACTGCAAAGTTCTTCCTGGTTGGATAAATGAAGGACTGTCTTATCCTATTATCTTATTATAGGCTATGTTACTTGTATACACTGCATCATGTTGCCATAATCTAAATCAAAGATTGTTAAGCAACATTTAACAACAGCCACTTTAGGAAATTAAGCCACTCTTAATGTTGATACAATATCTTTTTTAACCTGATATTTACAGTTAAGCCGATTTAATATGAGATGAATCTGTCTGTTACTTCAGCACCATGGACAGCGTCAAGGTTTTATCAATGCACAGCAGCTACAACAGCTACTGTGGTCGATGTAATCATCCAAACAATGAGTAGATTATGTCAGATTATGTCTCATTTGAATGATACATCACAATGTGCTTTGCCAGCTTTTTAAAAGAAATTACTTATGTTTTGTGTAAAACTGATTGCTTGCAAAACTAGGACAAAACAGGATCCAAGGCAACACTTCTCTGGTTGAAAATTTTTAACAAAGCCTTTATTGAATGGCTAGTTCATAATGAACATTAAAAACACCAACACGTGTCGACTCACAGGCCTTCATCAGGGCATGAAGCTGCAATGTTTACAGGTGTCGTTAATGAGGCCCTATCAGGCATGAGTGGATCCAGTCAAAACTCTATGTATCAAACTGCAGGCACCACTTCCTTAACAAGATGCAGTCATAAATAGACATCTGTACTCTCAGGCCAGTTGGCAAACAGCGAGAATATGGCATAAGTCGTTAAAAAAATCAAACAACAAATTCTATAAAGCAAAACACAAGGATATATGTATATACATTACATTCACCACATACACTTCTATTTTGTGTAAAACTGATGGAACATTATGTTCCACATGTCTTTGTCCAGTCAGTCGTCATGGAAACATGACGCTCTAACAGTAGTGAGGCATTTGGACGGCGGATGGTTTGGACCATGGATGTATAGTTTGGACCAGAGTGAAAACAAACGTGTGTGAACATGAACGTATGATCTAAAAAATGAAATGTATCATCTTGGCTTCTGTTAAAACAAGTGAATTGATGAGAACAGCTGTTCTGTTGTTGAAGGACACAAGTAATGACGAAATGACTTTCTGTTTTTGTTGAGCCACATTTACCATTTTATCACTATTCTTAACGTCATGTTGCTGCCTGCACTTTAAATTCTGTGCAGTTTGAGAAGGTGTTGAAGCACAGTGGAGCTTAAATACAAGAAAATTTGATGTGAAACAGTTTTTTAAACAAGTAGCCAATTGAATTCAGAAGCACATGGGTTTTGGTTTTTCGTTTTTTTTTTTTTTATCATAGTATTGAATATTTATCGAGAAACGTGGAAATTTGCTGGTATTAGTATCGACTACTGAAATTCTGGTATTGTGACAAGCCTAATTTGCACAAATATCTCGCATTCAGTGTTTACGTACAAAGGACTGTGATTGCTGAAGCAGAATTCATTTCTGCACAACTCAGTGTTGTACAGAGTCAATTCAGTTTCCTGCTTCTCTGTTCTGCCTGTTATCTGTTAGCTGCCCTGAGCACCATTCAGTGTGTGTGCGTGTCTGTGTGTGTCTTTTAGACATTGTGGTGCAGAAGCTGCTCAGTTGTCATGTAGCACAAAGATGCTGTCAGTCTGTGGCCGGTCTGAAAGGAAACCATGTTGTCTTTTCTTATGCCGTGCGCAGCTGATATACCTGAAGCTGCAGAGACACGTCCTCAGTGTTTATCTATGTCCTGACAACTGTGCTTCACTGCAGCCTTTCACTGGATATGAGACTAAATCTTTGTTGTGACATTTCAATTTAAAATACATAAGACGGAGTTTAGGCTGTCAGCCAGTGTGGCTCACAGTGGCAGTATTTACACCGCAGGAGGTGCGCTTCATTATTTACAATACAGAATTCTGGGAAGTGTGCTGTGGAGGAAGCTGTCAGAATTAAAGAAGACAAAGGATACACCGCTTTAAACTGTGAGGAGCTGCAGGCTTTACGGTTTATACTGTGCAGAGGTGACCACTTCATTTCACACACACACACACACACAATGTAGATGCCATATCCAAACACTGTTAAACCCCAAACATACAAAACGCATACAGTACATACAGTAAGTATGTAAGCAACCTGAGGGTTTTATAGTAAACACCAGTTGCAAATGTGAATACATAATGTGTGTAAATTTGCATATATTAACACAGCATGAAGCTATTTCACTTCAAACATCAGTTTCTCAGACGCTCTTCATTGGACACAGGACAGAACATCTCCTGTGCTAGATCTGAGCTTGTTGAAGTCCAGCGATTAAAAATCCTCTGTTTGAATAAAATACTGTGAACAGCTGTAGTCTGTGACTTAAAACCATATAAAGATCTGATTTCTCTAGTTTGAGAATTGATAGAAACAGTTGTGATCATTTAAAAAACAACGCAACTCAAAAACATGAGTTTGTCAACCTGTTGTCTTGGAGGTTGTCCTGGGCAATCCTGGCAGCCAAATGAGACAGACATGAGGGTCGTCAGCTGATGACATTCCCCTGGGCCCTGCATGCTTTAAAAGCTGAGCCATGTGCTCATTTTCCCTCTCACTTTGCTGACATCCTTTTGGATTTGCTTTTGCACATCCAACTCTCCACAGCACACAGACCAGTAATCCATGCATGGAATTCATGGTAACTCCTGCAGATCTTCACACATCATTGTATGTTTACATTATGTTTGAACTTTGTGTGGTCTCCCTCCTTGTCACATTCACAGGCCCAGTTTGTGACAGGTTACAGATTATACCTCTAAACTCCACAGGACCAAAATTGAGTTGGACTCTCCAGGTTTCAAATGACATGCAGACAACAGGTTCACAGTGATCAAAAGTCTGTGCAGTCAGTTCTTTACAGGTCAATTACAGGCTGAATTAAAAGCTGATTTACATGGCAAATACAGACTATTTAAAGACACTTGCCAGGCTGATCAGAGAGCGTATCAGCTTAATTTACAGGCTGTTGTTTTCCTGCTTGTTGTATCTTCAGGTCATATCGTTGTCCTTGTCTCAGGATAATTAGAGCTCCCGAGGTCAGAGCTTCTGATGATGTGCATATGCAGAAGTACAAGCTGCTGTTGAACTGAGAATAATGAGAACAATGAGCTCCCATAACAATGATGCTGTGAATGTAATGGATTGTTCATTATATGTGTGTGTTGTGTGTGTGTGTGTAGGGATGGACAAGGACATAAGTTTGGTCGTGAATATTGGAGTAAATAGTTATCTAGTTTTTGTAGATAAAATCTGATAATCAATCAGGTTTTCTTACGTGATACAGATTAAGTAATCTATTATTAATGATAATCTAAAACTAATTCCTGAACTGAAACAGCTGAAAATAAGACAAACTCAAAATTGTGTGTGTGTGTGCGTGTGTTTGTCTGGGCCATGTGAGTGTTTCTTGGCATCACTCAGTCATAACCAGCGTCCGGCTGGAGCCAGTTTCCTGTAGACCAATTCAGATGGACATCTGGACCCACAAAGACCTGGAGGTTTATTTTAATCTTTAATTTCTGAGTCCTCTGACATTAACCGGCTCCGCCCCCTCCATCACCATCAGAAACTAAAAGCTTCACATTCACAGTTTCATTTCCTCTTCAGTCTGATGTGAGTTGTTTGACAGTATAGCTGAGCAGTCACAGCTGTTCATCTCCCAGCAGTTTTTCTGATGCAAATCCACCTATAACACATGTATTTGGACCGTGGGAGAAAGCCAGAGAGCTCAGAGAGAACTCACTCACCTTCTTGCTGTAAAGCAACAGTGCTAACTACTGCATCACTGTGCTGCCCTATACGTTAATTTAAGAATATAAGTTTTCGACCTGTGATGGAGTCATGTGGGTCTCTGTGGGTGGTGTTCTTCCCACAGTTGTCATGGTTACAGCTCTGATTCAAGATTCAAGAGAGCTTTATTGTCATTTCAGGAATGTACAAGTACACTCACAAGTACACAGTTCTTTTACTGCTCTTTGGTCCATGCACACTGAGTTTCTCTGTTTCAAATGTGCAGACACACATGTACACACACTTCATTTGAGCCGTGTTCAACAGTGTCTTTTATCTCACCCCCACAGACACACATACACAATGCATAGCACTCACATCAATATGCTCACATTTCCCTTTTCCCTCTTTTATTTTACTTCCCTCAACTTTTCACCTCACTCTCACACCCAGAATCCATCAGAGAGGTCAAAAGGTCACACGTCACTGTGTAATTTCTGCAGCAAGGAGCCGAGTTGACATTAAAGACATTAAGAGAAGCTAATGGGCAGATATAATTCTGCAGAAGCTGATGACTTCATTTGAGAAAAGGTCTAATTTAATTCTATGGAAGTTTCTTCCTCCTGCAGGTTATTAAACAGAAAATAACATGAAATGGTTGAACAGGTTAAGAAGAGGCAAACTCATCTGCACAAAGACAGAAATAATTAAAGTGTTGCCCTTCAGGGCAAAATACAAACCAGGTACAAGAAAGAATAGAGGAGGGAAGATATGAAAGAGGGGTGAGATTACCCTTCCTCTACATGTTTTAAATTCATTCATATTCATTTCATATTTAGTTGAAAGTGGTTTTAACACATGAAAACTGGGTCTGAGACTCATCTCTTTCATACTGGAATCTGGATCAGGCCTTGAGCCACTCCAGATGCTCCTAGTGAAAGATCAGAGAGCATCAAGATGTTTTTTGCCCCCTTCCTGATTTCTTACTTCTTTGCATTTGTCACACTTAAATGTTTAAGATCATCAAACAAATTTTACATTAGACAAAGATAACCCAAGTAAATATAAAATGCAGTTTTTAAATGATGATTTCATTTATTAAGGGAAAAAAGCTGTCCAAACCTACCTGGCCCTATGAAGGAGGCCCAAAGCTTTAGCAATGGCTTTGCAACACTTTACAGACTGATAAATGTCAATGATTTTGTTTTTTTAATCTTTTCTTGAATTTCTTGAGATTGCAGCATGTTGTGTTGCTTTTTGAGATGCTTTAGCCTGCTTCACTTTGTCAGATGCAGTGATTTCTTGATTCAACAGGTCTGGCAGGGATCAGGCCTGGGTGTGGATAGTGAAACTGAACTTAGCTTTCCAAAAAAATGTTATTTATCATGATTTAACAAGTGCCAGGTAGATTTGGACAGCTTTTTTCCCTTAATAAATGAAATCATAAGAATTGCATTTTATATTTACTTGGGTTATCTTTGTCTAATATTAAAATTTGTTTGATGATTGTGTGACAGATATGCAAAAACAGGGGCGGACTAGGGCAAAAAAGCAGCCCGAGAATTTTGTAGTTGACCAGCCAGTGGGCTGGTCAACTACCCCACCCAGAGGGCGGGGTGGGGATGCTGGCGGTGGAACAAATGTTGGACTATAAGTGGGTGACAAAAAATATATATGTAAACATTATTGAAGGGATAATAAACCTCATCCTAACCTAAACCTCTTAAACAACACTATCAGTGAAGTTATAGTATAGTATAGTAAGTTATATATACATATAATATATCTGTGATTGGCCAGAAGCCCAACAACCGAAGTGAAACGGATGTGACACACCCACGTTGGCCAGACGATTAGACACTGCTAGAAAAATGCAAACATTGGTTGTCATATTAATGATCAGCCCAACTGCGCCTAAAGTTTTTAAAGTTTTTTGCTGTAGCCTACCGGCCCACACTGACCCAGCAGCCCACCGGGAAATCTCCCGGTACACCCGATGGCCAGTCTGCCCTTGTGCAAAAAAAGTAAGATCAGGGAGGGGGCAAATATTTTTTCATGGCACTGTATAATGCAACTCAAGATTCACCTCTGAACTCCTTGTCATGAACTTCAATTTCTAAAATATTTAAAGTCACGTCTGGCTGCTTTTATGTGACCAGAATATAACTGTACCTCTGGTTATAAATATGTTCAGCACCTTAAAAGGCTTCTTCAGACGTAAGAGGGAGCACAAGTCTGCTCTACAAGTTCCTCGGGTTGAAGAGAAAAAAAACAAAAAAAACTTTGTTACACTGACCTCAATAATTCATGGTGTTAAGTCCCAGTAAAGTGGGAGAGTGGTGACCACAGCTGAACTAAGCAGTGGGGGGCACAAACTCTCAGCTCAGAGCATTTTTAGTATGAGCAGCTCTATCTGAGCACTAAACAACCTGCTCACTTAATGTTTGATGTGGTATTTTTGTGTCCATGCTTCCCTGGCTTGTAGTGGAGGTTACAGAGCTGGAAGACAGAGACAAGCTTTATTAAAATTGATGACACATTCAGCATTCAAAACGTCCCAGTAGCCGGAGCAACTGCTGACTTTTCGTGACCTTTTGTCTGCTTGAGAACTGAGATAAGCTGCACTATGGCTTCAGGGATTTCCCTAATGCTGCTCCTGGTGTCATTCTGAAGTGACAGCAGACCACAGAATGAACTGAACAGACTAGGCATATCACAGTTTTGGTCTTGTGAACAAACTTTCACCTGGAATCAAATCACAGAAAATGGTAAATGGGCATAAATGGAGTATTTATATAGCACTTTTCTCGTCCCTACGACTCAAATTACTTTGCGCTACTCATCACATTCACCCATTCAGCATGTATCTATATATTACACATTCTGTCTTAGCCTTCACAAATATTCATAGACCAATGATACATCAGAGGCAACTTTGGGTTCAGTATATGTTGCCCACTTCAACACGTGGACTGGAAGTGCAGGGGATCAAACCACCAATCTTCTGGCTTTACCTCCTGAGCCACAGTCGCCTCACAGTGACCTCACAAACATGATTTTGGTCTTGTGTACTCAATATCCCCATAACGCCTTCGGGGCAGATACGAGACTCCCTGAAAATGTTGCATGTTCACATGTTCACTTGGACTTTCAGACAAACTGAGCAGACTTTTTAGCCACTGCACAGGACTTAACTCACAAAATTTTTAATTATAAAGTTTTCATATTTTAGCACACGTCATGTGCTAACACTGAATTTCACTTTGATCAGATTAGATTTGATAAATGTTGTTTGAGCCATTTGTGGACAAGATGGTGAATAGTTTAGATGTTGTTGTGTTTGATTTGATTAGTATTTTGAGGTGATAGGCAGTTTCATGCTTCATCGCAGAATGCTTATTCGTTAATTATCACTGCCATTTTCTTATTGGTTGATACGTGTAATGTGATGTGTGTGTACTTTTGTTAATTTGATTGAGGCTGTGGAGACGAGAGAGCACACTAGTTTTTGACCGTGTTGCATGTGATTGTTGCTTTGTCGGTTTGTTGCACAGTTTTGTTTTGTTTTGTAACTAAAAGAAAGGGTTTTTTAAAAACCCTGTGGAACGAAGAACTGCGGAGCTTTTGTTTTTAAAAGCACACGTCCGAGACCGAGCCACAGTAACAAATGTCATGTTTGTATGGAATTACAAATTACTTTGTGACATCTTTTTTCAATTTAATCATACAATTGACTAAATGTAAGTCAGATTTGTACCAATGCAGAAAAAGCCTCTCCTTATTTATGTTACTGTACTGAATTATTGAACCAAAGATAAATTTAGCAGTAATATTCTAGCTGAGCTCCTGTAGTAATCACAGAAGAGGTGGCCTTGAGCACACATGTCAAACTCTAGGCCCGGGGGCCAGATCCGGCCCATGAGAAAATTTCATATTTTTTTATTAATGGCCCGCCAGTATAGTGCTCACACTACTCACACTACAAATCCCATAATACGCTGCAACAGCTACCGTACGGTCATGCCTAAGTAATAGATCAACAAAGACCAAGCCCTATCTGCTGTTCTGTTGACAGCAAATCAACACGTCGTCATCTCACTGATGCACTCAGCTCAGGACCGAACCCCAAACATACATGAACTGGCAGCCAAGAAAAGATACCTAGTATCTGGATGGACAAAAATGGCACCAGACGGAAAACTATATATATATATTTGTCTTTTTCTGCTTTTTTTTTTTTGCCCCTTGTCTGATTGAGTGTAACACCCCTGGCCAGTAAAACATTTAACCCCCAAACAGCTGAACCCAGTGGTTTGTGGTTTCAGGACTGTGATGCAGGACCTGGTACTTAACAAACCTCACCTGGATAAAAGGTGGCTAAATAAATAATAAGCTCAGATAATAAGCTTCATTCTGCTGTAATGTGAATACTGGCAGAGAAGGGGGACCATGGTTGTGTTTGACACATTAGCTCATAGCAGTTCTTAGTGGAGTCGTTTACAGCAGCCTGAAATAAGAAAATTAATTATTGAACACCATAGAGGAACTGCTGTGCCTGGTGAGGAAAAGCATAGAAATCTACCAGTAATTATTGCTGTTGTGTTGGTTTTACAGTTTTATGGTTGAATCCGAACTACAGCTCCATGGACCAAAGGTTACTACACTGAAACGTACAGCATTAAGGTACAAACTTTCATCACTAACTATGTACTTCAATGTCTCCATTTTAAAGTGGAACTATGAAAGTCTGGTCACTTTTCCACTGTTTTGCTCCCCCTCCTCCCGGCCATGTGCGTTTGTTTTCAACAAAGCCGGCGAGAAAGCAATCCATGGAGCGGTAGATAACGTTATTTATCATATCCCCATTACGATGTGTATATTTGTGTAGTCTTATCTGTCATAAACAATAGATTACAGGTTACAGGGTGTGATGCCGCCGCAACAAGAGCTGGGACACCGGGTCCGAGGCACTGATCTTGCAAGGCTGGTTTTCGGTCGAGAGACGCTAGGTGGAAGGCAGAGAGCCTCCATTCTCCCTCGTAACGAGTTACAAGTCATTTATTTAACCATCACAGTTATTCTGAAGCTGTTTAATTATGGCAAAAAATGTAGCAGAGTTAAGGTAAAAATCTATTGAGATTCTTTGCTGTACATCTCAAACACTCATTTCAATACCTGATGGAAAAATAAAGACTTTAAATATTGAAGTGTGTGGATGAAACAAAACAAACTGACTAACAGTGTTGGTCATATGCAAACACTTAGAACTGATGTCTCAAAGTTGTTTTTCTCTCTACATGGCTTTGTTTAAAATCACGTGGTCTGCTCCTCTGTTGAGTCTCATGATAAATGAACATGTCCTATGAGAAAACAAGCCTGCAGGTCGTCCTTGTAAACAGGTTCTGCAGCAGGGACAAGTCAGTAACAGCCAGAAATTAATTCACGTCATTACTTCCTGTCCCCCTGGTCCTGAGGTCTCTGGTTTGTTGAATGTGCTTTGGGTTTGAGGACTGAAATGTTGGATGAATGAATGTCTGTGGTTTTTACAAGCTCAGGGATTTTGACATTTTATTGTATGACATAAATTAAGTCGATGGCCGTTTGCTAGCTAGAGTTATAGTGAAGTGACAGAATTGTTGTTAAACCTTTTTATATCAAACATGAAAACCTCATATTGCCTCATAAGAGTGTGAGTATAATCCAGTATCATGCTGTTATGGTGACAGTGGTGGTGTCAGTCTCTGTAGTCATCATCCACCACCCACCATTCTATGTGATTGTGGATGACCTTGACACACTGTCCCTGACTACTACTCATTATAGATGATATGAAAATCCACTTGAAGGTCACCACCCCACTTATCACAATTTACCAGTAGCTCTTTAAGAATCTCTCATTTGACCTGGAGAAAATAGAATAACTGGTCCTTACCCACTGATGTATGCACCACAAGTACAAGCATACTTTTGCTACATCTTTTTTCCTTGATGTTACAATGGGTAGATCTTGACTTTCAATCAGACTGAGAGATCTTTGGCTGAAAGGAATTGGTGACCACTGATTTAGCCAATCAAATCTACTGCGTTTCATGTACCACATACAGTCATTTTTTCATCTCTATATGTCTGCCACTAGTGACATGTCCAGGGTGTACCCCGCCCTTGACTGATATCAGCTGGGATTGTCTCCTGCCCCCCTGCAACCCTGCATGGATAAGTGGCATGTAGACAATAGATGGATGGATGGATCTCTTCTGCTGTAACAAAATTTTATTTTGAAATATAATATATATGCAGTTGTGTTTTATTTTAGAAAATTTGTGGATGTGTTGTTGTCTGGACATGCACACCTTGAGACTTTTGGAAGCGTATGACGTAGACGGCCATGCTCACTCCTGATTGGGTCTCATCACCATTATCAAGACCAGACAAAGACTTTGCTGGCTTTGCTGCTCTTGCTGTTCTTCTGGTGTCTTGGTGGAGTGTGGACAATCTATTTACATCAGCTGTGTTTTCAGCTGTGTTAATGTGGACAGGGTATTTCTAATGCTGAGATCTATGGTACTATGGTATGTTGTCGTTGTTGGAGGTGACACTCTGCAAGCAGCCACCTCCCACTGATGATGCGTTATACGTGTGGAGTTTTGATGTCCATTAACAAAGCTTGGTTACATCTCTAGAAAACCTTTAAGTGGTGGTTCAGACACTCTCTGCAGTGCATTGTGGGACAGAGGAGCTCATATCAGAGAGGCTTATGAGGTGGTCAATCATCTTGACACCACTGGTATCGTTCCTGCTAGTGCTGTGTGTATCTTTGTATTTTTATATATATATATATGTGTGTGTGTGTGCGTGTGTGTCAATGTTTTATATGCTGTTATGTTCAGCTCGAGTTAAATCCAATTACTTTTACTTGTACTTTACAGCTGCTCCCACATCTGTTTTTTATGTGCGTGTTAATGAACCTGTGTGTACATCATTGGCTGCATTTTTATGGACAAGTGTATCTATATGTTCATACAATGATGGATCATGGCAATTTTTTCTGCACATAATAAACAACTTATTTATTCACACACAATCACACACGCAGAGAGAGAGAGAGAGAAACACACTCCAAGCATCAGCAAAATCACTGTGCAAGTGTATGTGTGTGTGTATGTGCATTGTGTGCATTGTGTGTGATTGTTTTAAATTAACACATATGCACACTAAACAGTGAAAATACAGTGTGTTTGTTGGGTTTGATTCTTGTCAATTTAAGGCCAGATCACATACTCCATTCCACACACATACACACACACAGTCCACTCATGCATACACAGATGGGTCTCTCCATCATTGTGTGTGTGTCTCTCTCTCTCACACACATACACATACACACACACTATATAAAGTAGTGTAGCTGGCACTCTGGTAAAGTTGATCCTGTATGAAGGGCTGAGTCTGAGTTGTTTGTTGGTACAAGGTGTGTCTTAACAGTCAGAGAATGACACAATCAGCAGAGGACGTTACTGTGTGTGTGTCTGTGTCTGCAGGCTGTGCTACAAATTATTTTGAAAAGTTTGAACATCAGATAGAGACGGATAACTTAGGAAAACATCTTTCGGGAAAAGTTTCATTCCATCTGCCATAAATGCCTTGAACAACCTCAGCAGGAGGTGACAGTTTGTCTGTGTTCGTCTTGTTTACACGTGTGTTGAAAATGATTATCTGTTAAATGTAATACAGATTGCAAAAAACTAATTTCCCCTGTGGGACAATAAAGAATGAATCTGAACATTTTCCAATTATATGTCTCCTTTATTTTCTCCAATTACACGTCATTTTCAAAATTAGCATTTTCAGCGCAAACAAACAACAACGTAATACTGCTGCAGGACAGAGACCAGTTGAGTGTCCTCAAGACACAGAAAATGGATGGATGCAGTTGTCATCTGGGAGGTGCTGCAGACGTTTTCAGAGTTCAGTGTGGGATTAAAGTTGGCAGCATCACATACAGAGTGGAGTGAATTCAACTCCCAATTACCCAGAGTCATTAGCACACATCACTTTAATTCAGGTAATTCAGGTACCTCCCTAAGTTAAAGGGTGTTTCCTGAGTCCTGATTCCTAATTAAATTTGTCATGTGTCAATTATTTTTACAGTGTAGTACAGTGCCTTTGTAGCTAAAGACCAATGTGTCTAATTTTGTGAATTTATTTTTTAATAACAATGTCATACTCAGCTCTTTTAGCAGTGTTATTACAGTATTTAGAGTGTTGCTGAAGTGAAAGTTGATGAGTGGTTCAATGAAGAATTCAGGGCACAATAACTCATGGGAGGAAAGCTCTACATTCATGTCCCTTGCTTTGACAGACTTTTACTAATATTGTATTTATTTATCAGTCAATACTGCGCACTACAGTAAGATTGAGGAATGTTTGTTATTTAGTCCTCTTCTCCTTTCATCCACTTTTTCATCTTCTTTTTTCTTTTTCTTCTTCTTCTTCCTCTCTACTTTGTTCTCCCTTCTTCCCCATTCTCTGCCCTTTCTGTACTTATTTCTAAGCCAGAGATTCTCTCCTCTCCTCCTTCCTACTCTGCTCATTGTGTACTCTTATCTCATTTAGAGGACACCCCTGTGTGTGTGTGTGTGTTTGTGTGTGTGTGTGTTTGGGGTGACTATATGCATTTACCAGAATATAATTTTGGTGAATAAACAGGGTTTATAAATATTAGTATAAGCAAGTATGCATGCATAAACAGTGTGTGTATTGTAAGGAAAGAGTGTCATGACTTTGCATCCAATTACCTCATTAAAGTATTTAATCAGTATAGAGCTGGGGAACAGTACAGAGCTAATCCTGTTTAACCACATCCTGTGTGTGTGTGTGTGTGTGTGTAAAGTATCATAGAATAATAATAACTTAGAGACATTCAAGACAGATCAGAGAGAAACAGAGCAAGAGAAAGAAGTGATCTTGTAACAAACTTTGCACAGTTGAATATTTCCAGAAATAACATCTATATTAAATAACATGTAATCAGTGGGAGGATAAAGGGAAGGGAAGAAGTCTTGTTTCTGCAGCGCAGCCCTCCAGATGTGCTCATATAACATTATCACTCCCTAAATCTGATCTCAGAACAGTATTCATTGTGTAATTCACTGCCCCCTTGTGGTGGCAGCAGGGTGTAATCTCTGACAGCTACAGTATAGCTTCATCTCCATCTGTTGTTATTTGCTTGTCTGTGTGCTCTGTTTGACCAGCCCCAGCCTTTGTCAGTAGCTTCATCTGGAAGTCTCCATATTGAGAAAATCCTGTGTCTTTGACAGATGATTAGCAATAGTGTGTCTAGTGTGTATGTCAAGATGATCTGAGATCAGATGTGATATTGTAGCATTAAATGCAAAGTCAAACATGTGGGAACTACACACAAAGTTCTGAGAAGAATTCAGAAGCATTAGAGCCAGTGATGATACGTGACACACCACGTTCCATCTCCCTGTATGCAGATGATATTTAGATTTTTACAAAAAATCTACCTATCTAAATCTATCACTGCCTCGCTTGCTTAAGACCTTTGAATTTTTTTTTGCAATTTATCGATTGATATAACATTAATTTGATGAAATCTTTATTAATGCTTCTGGGGGATTATAAGGAGAATAGACTTTCCTTTAACATTCCTGTGGTCAGCCACTACAAATATATAGGGGTTTATATCTCTTCTTCAGTAGAAGCTTTAATAAATATAAATTATAAGAAAGTGATATTCATAATGATTTGAAAATATTGAGAAAACTTACCTCCTTCCAGTCCAGACTTTACATTTTAAAGATGAACATATTACAGTGGATCAATTTGATTAGCGCAGTGTTACCTTTTGATCCCCCCACTGGCCTCTAGAGGGAATTAAAATCCATCACTAGCATTTATCTATGGAATAAGAAAAAACCCAGAATTAAAGCCGCTACCTCCCAAAGACATAAATCAGCAGGTGGCATTAACCTGCCTAACTCTGAATGGTATGCATGCTGCCTCAAGGCAATCTGCTTCACAGTTGCCATCTTAGCAGCTGTTGACTCCACCCCTAAGATAACTCCCAGCTACTCGAAAAATGATCAAAAAGGAGGGGCTTGTGTGGTCCTGAGACGGTGCAAATGCTCACACATGAAAATGGTCTTGAAATGTTACCTCTGAAGAATCACCTTCTTCTCTGCTCTTCTTCTGCTTTTCTATCATTTCAAAAATCCTCCTGACCCAGATGAACTCCTGATGAGACACCGGTGATGGAGTGAGTTTCAGTGATGTTTGTGTAGTCTGATCTTATTCATTCACCTCATTGTCACAGATATACCTGATGGAGCTTCACAGTCTAAGCAGCACAACTCTTCCTTCATCAGTGATCTTGGACAATATAAGTCATGTTTCGATGACTCCAACTATATGAACATCTTAGGGAGACATTCTGTGTTGAGTGAATGTACCTTCACCAACGGACAGCTGTGTACGAAAGACAATGACAAATCATCTCTACTCGAGGACGAAGGATGTTTCTCTTTAACTTTCTCCTCACACGAGTCAAAGAGAGACCCTGAGGCCACCAGCCTGACTCTAAGAGGGGCCAGACGTGAGACTTGCCAGAGTCCAGGGACTGATTCAAAAATCAATCAGAGGTTAGAAAAAAACTTGGGCAGATGTACAATGACAGCCTGAGGTGATGGAGATAAAACACACAAACACACATTTTAATGATCCCAAAATGCCTGAATGGAAAATGTAAATGTTGCACACTTGGTAAAAGCTGACCATCACTTATTAACACACAGTCCACAGTGTAAGCATATCCCTGGGCTGCAGTTCCCATTAACATCCAGTATGTGCTGCAGCATTCACGGCCTGCAGTGCCAATCAGCTGAAATGCTAGTCTTTAGCTGGGGGCTTTTATATATGAGTATTTCCTTCTTGCTGCTTCCTGCAGGGAGAGAAACGGAGGGAAACTTACAGATAATCAGACAGGTGGAGAGGCAGAGATAAAGAGAGTGGATGGAGACAGATAGAAGAATAAACCCGGTGGACAGTCCAAGGCCTCAGTGGATTTTACAATTAAAAAAGTAAGAAAACAAATCATGTTCCCTCGTGACCCAGGACCAGATGGCAACAGAGCTAAGACACATTTCAAACAAAGTCACTGTCTGCATCTTGTGATCCATGTATGTGTTGCCTCCCTAACTTAAACTTAGATACTGAAAATATAAACGCGCACACACAGA